>BQNB010058527.1:0-37727 GCA_026074375.1 Tanacetum coccineum | reverse complement strand
CCCATTCGTCATCGGTCCGGGTGTAAATAGTATTCGTAGGTCGGGTTCATGACCCGAGGTTGGACTATACGTCATCAAAGGTCAAACCTACGAGCTCACCAACATTATTATTGACGTTTTTGAGTATCATTTTTAGGTGTGTCAAATCAAAGGTATGTGATTGGTATTGGAAGAGAAAAGATGTAACCCAAGGGGACTGGGTAGAGATAGATGTGGTTTTGATTTATGTTAATATTTTAACTTGTAAAGTTCTGTAAAACTTCAGTTTTATGAATCTAAATTATAAAGTGTATGATCTTGATTCTTGTGTGATGAATGGTATCGTCGCATCCCGTGTTTCCGCCATTGATGGGGTGTAACAAATTGGTATCAAAGCCAAGGTTATAGAAAATGCCGATTTTTATAAAATAAAAAGGGCAACTATAACCAGAAAGTGAAGTCTATTTTAGTAAAACCTCAAACATGGCGAAAGTTAAATAACCCGAGCAGTTCATGGAATTATTTTTAAACTACGCATAGCCTGATCAACTATGCTTAATTCAGGAAGGACTATGAAATGATGGGGTTAGTTTTCTAAAGTTATGTTAGGGGAGGGAAGGGATGTGTGAGTAATGTGACCACCTAAAAATGATAGGATGTAAAGTGATAAGAACACTTGCGAGCGTAGAGATTGAGATTGTGTTGATTTTAGGATTGCTATGCTGCCTTAGTAGTAGTAGTGTGTGATGCCTAGAGAGTGTAAGTAAAAATCGTCGCGGGTAGCGATGATTGATTATTTGATGGTGGTCATGCTTGCCTTAGTGTAGTGCGCATTTCCTTAAGAAATTTTGTGGATAGTCGTAGGTAGCGACATGATTTGGGAATGTGCTTTGATGGATTATGTGTTTTATGTGTTGACCAGTCATGCCTGTTCGGTTATAACAACCCGTAATTTTCATCAATGTAATTATCCATCTATTAAATTAGATGCACTATAATATCCATCTATTATATATATACCACCTTTTTACAGGGAAATTTTTGCTTTATCTCATTATGCAATGTAACTTGCATCTCTAAAGTAAACGAGCTCACGCAACCTCTACCAATGCCATCTATATCTATGTTTATATCATGTAAACATCCTAATATGTCAAGTCTATATCTTAATATCATTTTTACCAAGTACATTATCCATTTAACATACTTTTCAAAATGTTATTTCAAAACAAGCATTAAACGTTAACGTTTATATCAAAACCCTAATTATATGTAATGTATACATATAAAATGAATGTACCAAGGCCTTTAAAGAATGTGTACAAGTACCATATTACACTACATTTGAATAATCTGTTTCACCTCTGAATCAAGTTACAACTTTTCTAAACATAAATGTATAGCTATATCAAGCCTAAAACTTAAATTAGGGGTCATTTACCAACTAAATTCATTTTAGTTTCTTACTACCACTTTAACACAAGGTACAAGCACTTAATGCATGACTTTCATCCTAAACCCTAATCTAAAACCCTAAACCCTAAACAAAACCCTAAAAACCCTAATTTCATTTTAAAACCCTAAACCTTAAAACTAAACCCTAAAACTTAATCCTAAACCCTAAACCTTAATCCTAACACTAATCCTAAACCTTAATCTATCTTAAACCCTAACCCTAACTCAATCTAAAAGTCCAAAACACTAAACCGACCCGATACCCATTTTTACCCATTTTTAAACCAAGCAACCATCCAAGAAGCTCCATGACCTCACCCTTATGTTACCAAGTAGCCTAGCAAGCACCTCCATCACCTCCTTGCTAATATACTTGGCCACCAAGCTGGTTTGTTACCTTCTTGTTGTCTCACTTCAGTCGTGGCCTCCAAACCCCCATCCAAATCTCATATCTAGTTTCTAGCTTATATTACTCACCTGCCTAGCCCTTAATAATCACTACTCAAGCCCTAGATATCTTACACCAAGTAAACTTGGGCATTAAGGGTATTTTCACCCTATAAATAGCCGAACCAAGCAACCATTTCAAATCATCCCTCAAAACTCATCTCACACACTCAAATGGAGTTCTAACCATTCCCTAGCAGCAATATAAGATCAAGAGAAGTCCTTAAGCTCATAATAGAAGCCAAGAAGCAAGAAAAACGAAGTCTTGAAGCCATTTCTAGGCGTACGAGTCATAAAAACCCATTTCGACCCATTTTAGCTCAAGTAAGCCTAAGATCTTGTTCCATAAGCTTATAATCTGTATTAGAATGTTCATAATACTCTTAAGATCATATATGAACTCTTGTTTGAAGCTTTGAATCCTCAAACCCATGTGTTTTTGATTAAAACCCTAAAAATGACCCGTTTTGATTTTCTAGCTAACGAATCATTTTTCTAAACTTTTGTTACGTTAGAACATCTTATTTTAGCTTATTCTAATAAGCTATAACCTGCAAATATCATTTGGAATCCTAAAATAAGCTTGCATGGCTTTTTGGACTTGTTTTGCAAATATTTCCATGCATAGGGTATATATCATAACTTTCTGAAATTTATAACTAAAGGGGCTGAAAATGTCATTATTCTAAAGTTATAACTATAAGGACCTATTTTTCCAAGTTTCAAAGTTAAAGGTTTAAATTATATATACTTTATATATAAAGGACTAAAGTTGTAAAAGTTTATAAACCAAGGGTATATATTGCCAATTTTGCAAACTTAAAAATATAAAATATAATATTTTTATATAAATTATAAAAATATATATTAATATTATAAAACTCAATTTTATTAAAACCCGACACATTTATCGTTATTAATCATAAATCGACGCATTATTTCGTTATATATTTAACGTAATTTATCATCGACTAACTTTTGAAGAAACTTAAAATCTTATCGTATCACGTTACTAGGGAATTTCATATGAAGGGTTTCATTTGAGTTTTTGTTTTGACGAGTTTGTTGGGTTTACGATTTAAAGTGCCCTGGCTCCTCAAACGATACTACATGGCCTCTGGATTATGATAGCCCGAACAGCGTGCATTATTTTCCATAATTTAATAAATAAAGATATTACGGGTTAAACTTTTTACAGTTTTTGAAAACATAACCGTCAACCACTAATGTCTTGACATATTACCCAGGTTGCGTGACAAAGCCGTTACTTTCACTTAATATACTTTTGCCATCAATCAGATTACCCTATACTGTTAAGGTGAGTTTATAGCCTCACTTTTAAATCTTCTATTCTAAAACCTATTGATGGGGATACATGTTACTAAACCTTGAATACAAGTGTTTTCTAAATGTATTGCTATCATGGATATATTAATGCATCTGTTGTCTAAGTCCCTTTATGCCAAAAGACCCCCACCATCATGGACCATTAATCCAACTTGCGGATGTGAACGCGGAATTTTGTGAATATGCTATTGGATTGACGAATCCTGTTTGTGTTAGCCGAATAAGTAAACCAAACGCACTATATTTGAAAAACCTTTTATAAAGAATTAATACAAGGGATGGCCCATTACTTTATATATATCATTCATTGATATATACACTAGTTCAGTTTTTGGTGTCATGAGCTTAGACCCAATAATACCGTTTTCCATAATAATTGCACTTATTGCAATTATTACACTTATGGGTGTATAACAACGTAACCCACTCTTATGATGACTTGTATTCACACTATTTATTATAAACCTATGAATTTCACTCAACCATTATGTTGACCCTTTTTAGCATGTTATCTCAGGTAACTGAATCATCTTATGGCACGGAGTGGCACGGACTTGAAGATGGATTAAAAACCTGTTTATCATTTAAACTTTATGTTTCTAGATTTTGGGACCTCTGTTTTTAAAAACTCTGATGAAATAATGAATGATAACTTATTTTTTAAAAAACGTCTTCATCATCTTTTAAGTCGTTTCTATGATTATGACTGTTGTACTATGAATTAATACCCCAGATTAGCTTCCGCTGCTATATGTCAAAAAAATAGAGGTGTTATAGATTGGTATGCAGAGCCACGGTATAGGTGAACAAGGTATAAACCTTAACTATAACACTTTTTATTTTCCACTCCAAGATAAGTCTCGTGCCACTACATCTCCTGAATAGTATGTAAAAGTACATAGCTATTATACTATTATGTAAATAACTTATGTTATTTACTACTGGGTTGTTAACAGAATGATGTCTTTTCCAACCATCCTACTTCCGATATTGAGGATGCTTTTTCCTCCAACTTTCTGGACTATATCTCGGCTTCCCCGAGTTATGTCCTAGCTTTACCAGGAAAAACTTATTCTAGCTCTTCAAATAACTCATTTGGTGTAGTTCCAATAGTTTCACCAACTCTTTCACTTTTTCATGATGACCCCTATATGAAGGTCATGCATGCATACTATGCTAAAGAATCACTTATTCCACCACCAACTATTGTGCCTCCATCTACAATGCTAACTCCAATGTTTAATCCTCAAGAATTCTTTCTTTCGGAAGAATTATTGTCACCTAAGAAACAAGGCCATAACCAATCATTCTCCTCTACTTCTGCCCTACCTCAAGAATTTGAGATGGGAGAAAGCTCTCGTAAGACAAGTCTGGAACGTCACGAGGAGCAAATTGAGGAAATTCTGAATCACCTGGATGAACTCTCTCTCGACCGCATTGAGAACATAGAAGACAAAGTAGAAGGTCTTGGAAAAGGTCGGGTGATTATACAACAAGATTTTGACAATCTGGAAGCTGAACTCCAAAAGGCTCATGCTCGAATTGCTAAACTTCAAAGAAAGCAAATGGGAAATAACAACAAGATTGCTCTGGCTCGCTTCAAGATTGCTAATCTAGAACAAATCATCGAAGAAATCCAAGTCCGTCACCAAGCAGACAAGGAAAGTCTTCTGAATGCAATCTATGAACTCAAGAACAGCCAGAAAGGACCATCGAACTACTAGATTAGATACTAGTTATAGCTTTTAACCTAGCCACGGGATGTGTGGTATAAATAACAACACTTGTCAAATTTTGACTATGTACAGTACAAAGGCAAGTTGTTCATGATATAATACAATGGTGATCCCCTTTTATAATCATTATGTGTCCTATATTACATCTCCGTCTTCATCTTTTTGAATCTTACCGTGCCCCCTAAAAAATAAACTAATAAGTTAGATACTTGTTAGAATCCATATTAAATAAGTATCTATGATTTCAATATCACTATTGTTAAAAATGCTTAAAGTTCAAAAATAAGCATTGCATTTTAAGACTTGTGATATCATTCTTATTACGTGTTGTGTTATATTGATAGAATGCCTCCCAAAAGGACATCAACATCTGAAGCACCAGCCATGACTCAAGCTGCCATCAGGAAACTAGTTGCTGACAGTGTTACCGCAGCTCTGGAAGCACAAGCTGTAACAATGGCAAATGCTGACAATACCAATAGGAACACCAGAGAAAGAAAAGCTCATGTAGCAAGAAAGTGTAGCTGCAAAGAGTTCATGAGCTGCCAACCTATGAACTTCAAAGGTTCAGAAGGAGGTGTTAGACTTATCCGCTTGTTTGAGCAAACTGAATCAGTGTTTTCCCGTAGTAACTGTACCGAAGACTGCAAGGTGAAGTTTGCTACTGGTACTTTAACTTAAGAAGCTCTATCCTGGTGGAATTCTTTTGCCCAACCTATTGGGATAGAATAAGCTTACAAGATTACCTAGGTTGAATTCAATAAGCTTTTGATAAAGAAGTATTGTCCCCGAACTGATGTCCAGAATATGGAAGACGAATTTTACCATCTGACTGTGAAGGGGAATGATCTCAAGACATATGTGAGAAGATTTCAAGAATTGGCAACCTTGTGTCCTACTATGGTGCCAGATTATGAGAAAATGATGGAAGTTTTCATTGGGGGATTGCCTCGAAGTATTAAAGGGAATGTTACAGCCTCTAAACCTCAAACTCTAGAGGAAGCCATTAACATAGCCCAGAGGCTAATGGATCAGGTAACAAAGCACACTCTGATGCAAGTATCAAGTGATCACAAATGAAAGTTTGATGACAAAAGAACTTTCAACAACAACAACTACCGTAACACTAAAATCAACAACCGCTACAATAATCACCAACCATAACAGAATAGAAGATAGGAAACCATCAGGTCTTATGCTGTCACTCCGACTGAAAACAATGGGTATACTGGAAACCGTCCTTTATGTAAGAAATGTACTTTGCATCATATAGGACCTTGCACTGTCAAGTATAATACTTGCAACAAGGTGGGCCATCTGACCAAAAACTACAGAAAAAAAGGGCCAGCTACTTGAATAATTTGCTACCAGTGACAGTTACTTGTCATGACTGTAGAGAGAAAGAGCATTATGCAAATCAGTGCCGAAAGACCACCAATAACAATGCCCAGGGAAGAGCCTACATGCTGAGGGATAGGAATGCTCACCAAGACCCGAACATAGTCACGGGTATGTTCCTTCTAAACCAACATCTAGCTAGAGTATTATTTGATTTTAGAGCCGATAAAAGCTTCGTATCCATATCTCTTGCCTCTATGCTAAATATTCCACCCATTACAATAGATACCTTTTACAATATCGAAATGGCTGATGGAAACCTAGTAAGCACAAACACCGTTATTCAGGGTTGCACCCTGACCTTGTTAAACCAACCTTTCAAAATTGATCTTATGCCGATTAAACTTGGTAGTTTTGACGTCGTCATTGGTATGGATTGGTTATCCAAGTATCATGCTAGAATTAACTGTGATGAGAAAGTCATCCACATCCCAATCAAATGTGAAACTTTGATCATTCGGGGTGACCAAAGTAAAACCTGACTAAATCTCATATCCTGTATAAAAACCGAAAGGTATATATCCCGAGGTTGTCAAGTTTTCGTAGCCCAAGTAATGGAAAAGAAGTCAGACGAGAAAAGACTAGAAGATATCCCAGTAGTTAGAGAATTCCTAGAAGTTTTTCCTGAAGATCTACCTGGCCTTCCTCCCGTTCGCCAAGTAGAATTCCAAATCGATTTAATTCCAGGAACAACACCTGTAGCCCGAGCACCCTATAGATTAGCTCCTTCAGAAATGCATGAACTATCTAACCAACTTTAAGAGTTATCAGATCGAGGTTTTATCCGACCAAGTACTTCGCCTTGGGGAGCTCCTGTCTTGTTTGTCAAAAAGAAAGACGGATCTTTTAGAATGTGTATCGATTACCGGGAGTTGAATAAACTTACCGTTAAGAATCGTTACCCATTACCCAGGATTGATGACTTATTTGACCAACTTCAAGGTTCGAGTGTCTACTCGAAGATTGACTTAAGATCAGGCTATCATCAACTGAGAGTCAAGGATGAAGATATTCCCAAGACTACTTTCAGAACAAGATACGAACATTATGAATTTCAAGTAATGCCTTTTGGTTTAACTAACGTACCTGTTGTATTCATGGATCTCATGAACCGTGTGTGTAAACCATACTTGGACAAATTCATAATAGTGTTCATCGATGATATTCTCATCTACTCTCGTAACAAAGAAGAGCACGCAAATCATCTGAGAATAATCCTAGAATTACTCAAGAAAGAGAAGTTGTATGCCAAGTTCTCCAAGTGTGATTTCTGGATTCGTATCGTGCAATTTCTTGGACACTTAATTGATAGTCAAGGACTTCATGTTGACCCCGCCAAAATTGAAGCAGTTAAGAATTGGACATCTCCTACTACACCCACAGAAATACGTCAATTTTTAGGACATGCTAGTTATTATCGGAGATTTGTCAAAGATTTCTCGAAGACTGCAAAGTCTTTGACTGAATTAACCCAGAAAAACAAGAAGTATATCTGGGGAAAAGATCAAGAGCCAGCTTTTCAACTACTAAAACAAAAGCTATGTGAAGCTCCAATCTTAGCAGTACCAGAAGGAAATGATGATTTTGTTGTTTACTGTGATGCATCCCATCAAGGTCTGGGAGCGGTGTTAATGCAAAGAGAGAAGGTTATTGCATATGCATCCCGACAACTTAAGCCTAATGAAGAAAACTATACCACTTATGATCTCGAATTAGGAGTAGTAGTGTTCGCTCTTAAAAATTGGAGACACTATTTTTATGGTACCAAATGTACTGTGTTCACTGATCATAAAAGTCTTCAGCATATCCTTGATCAGAAAGAGTTAAACATGAGACAACGTCGTTGGCTAGAATTGCTTGCAGATTATGATTGTGAAATTCGCTACCATCCTGGAAAGGCAAATGTCATAGCAGATGCCTTAAGCCGAAAGGAACGAATCAAACCACTCTGAGTTAGATCATTAGTTATGACCATTCATCTAAAATTACCATCACAAATTCTCAAAGCTCAAACTGAGACAATCAAGGAAGAAAACATCAAGGCTGAAAACTTATGAGGAATGGACAAAGCATTTGAAATACGTCCTGATGGAACTCGTTGTATTAAAAACCGAAGCTGGTTACCACTTTTTGGTAATCTGAGAGACTTAATCATGCATGAGTCCCATAAATCGAAGTATTCCATTCACCCAGGTTCTGACAAGATGTATCAGGATCTAAAGAAACTCTATTGGTGGCCTAACATGAAGGCAATCATCGCTGAATATGTTGGCAAATGTTTGACATGTTCTAGAGTTAAGGCAGAATGTCAGAAGCCATCCGGCTTACTGGTACAACCAAAGATTCCTATGTGGAAGTGGGAAAGAATAACGATGGATTTCATCACAAAACTACCCAAAACATCAAACGGACATGACACAATCTGGGTCATTGTCGATCGCCTTACCAAATCCGCACATTTCATCCCTACCCGAGAGACAGATAGTATGAAAACCCTCACAAGATTGTACATAAAGGAAATAGTCTCCCGGCATGGAGTGCCAATATCTATCATCTCGGATCGTGACAGTCATTTCACATCCAAATTCTGGCAATCATTGCAGAATTCTTTGGGTACTCAATTAGATATGAGTACGGCATATCATCCTGAAACCGATGGACAAAGTGAAAGAACCATCCAAACACTCGAAGACATGCTTCGAGCCTATGTTATAGATTTGGGAAAAGGATGGGAAAAACACTTACCATTAGTGGAATTTTCTTACAATAACAGTTACCATGCCAGTATTAAGGCAGCACCATTTGAGGCACTTTATGGTCGAAAGTGCAGATCACCTGTTTGTTGGGCCGAAGTTGGAGATGTTCAACTTACGGGACCAGAAATAATCCATGAAACCACTGAAAAGATAGTGCAAATTCGACAACGCTTGCAAGCTGCAAGAGACCGACAGAGAAGTTATGCCAATGTAAGGCGAAAGCCTTTAGAATTTCAAGTTGGAGATTGTGTTATGTTAAAAGTGTCACCTCGTAAAGGTGTCATTCGATTCGGAAAACGAGGAAAGCTTAATCCCCTATACATTGGACCTTTCAAAATCCTTGAATGGATTGGCCCATTGGCATATAAACTTGAGCATCTTGAAGAGCTCAGTAATGTCGACAGTACTTTCCACGTTTCTAATCTAAAGAAATGCTTATCTGACGAATCCCTTGTCATTACAATGAAAGAACTTCGACTCGATTCAAAACTATAACTTTGTGGAAAGAATCATGGAGATTATTGATCGAGAAGTCAACCATACAAAACAATCGTATTCCTATAGTCGCCAAGTAAGAAAAAACTCTAAAAGAGGACCAGAATTTACATGGGAACGCGAAGATCAAATTCGTGCCAAGTATCCAACATCTGTTTTCCAACATCCACTACTCCGGCTCCCAACTAAATCATAGGACGAGATTTTCCTTTTAGGGAGAAAGATCTAATAACACCCCGGTATTTTTCATCAATGTAATTTATCCATCTATTAAATTAGATGCATTGTATTTATCCAAACTTTATATATATAAGAATAATATATATATATATATATATAAAGTATAAATATATATATAATATATAAATATATATATATATAACAGGTTTTTAAACAGGGAAAATTTTTGCTTTTATCTTATTATGCAACATAAACTTGCATCTCTAAAGTATAACTAGCTCACAGCAACCTCTACCTATTCACAATTCTATCTATGTTTATTAACTCATGTAACATCCTAATATGTTTAAGTCCTATATCTTAATATCATTTATTACCCAAGTACAATATCCATTTACCATACCATTTTTTACAACGTAATAACAAAACAGACTATTTTCATTAACGTTATATCAAAACCCTAATTATATGTAATGTATACATATAAAATGAATGTGCAAACCTTCAAAACAATGATGACAAGTGTACAATGCACAACATTTGAAATATACTTTCCCTCCAAGTCAATGTACAACTCATTTAAGCTCAATGTACAAATCTATGAAACACAAATTCAAACTTTGCCATTTTCCCTCCAAATTCATTCTAATTTCTTACCACCACTTAAACACAACTTACAAGCTCCTAATGCACAACATTTAAACCCTAAACCTAAACCTTAAGTCATCCTAAAACCCTAATCTAAAATCCTAAACCCTAAACGAAACCCTAAATCCCTAATTTCATATTAAACCCAAAACTAAATCCTAAACCTTAAAACTAAACCCTAAACCTTAATCCTAAACCCTAATCTTAATCCTAAACCTTAATCCTAAACCTTAAACTATCCTAAACTCTAACCCTAACTCGAATTTAACCCAAAACCCTAAGCCGAAACCAAAACCAACCCGACACCCTTTATTTCTTTTTAAACCCATTTTTAAGCTAAGCTAGCTCCCTAACACCTCTATGACCTCACCACCATGTCACCAAGCAGCCACCCAAACACCTTACAAGCACCTCCATTACCTCCCTTGGTCACCAAGTCTTCTTGTCACCTCCTTGTCACTCCATTGTAACTGAACCCCTTCAACACCCTTCCACCTTTCATAGCTACCCTCCTAGCTCTCAAGACTCATCATGCTACCCTTCATTAGTCATTACATACAACCCTTGGTCCATACTCCAAGCCCTAACCTTGGCCACCAAGTTTTTGAACCCTATATAAGCCAAATCCAAGCAACCCTTTCAAACACACCTCAAATCTTCATCACAAACACAAATGGAGTTCTAGCCCGGCCAAGGAAGAAGTAGAAGGTCCCTAAGATCAGAATAGAAGCCAAGAATCAAGAAAAAGAAACCCTTGAAGTCGTTTCTAGGCGTACGAACTTAAACAACCCTTTTCGACCCATTTTAGCTCCAGTAAGCTCAAAATCTTGTTCAATAAGCTCATAATCTATTTTAGAATATTCATAAGACTCCTAAGATCCTATATGAACTCTTGTTTGATCCCTTGAATACTCAAACCCATGCGTTTTTTGTTAAAACCCTAAAAACGACCCATTTTGATTTTCTAGCTAACGGATCCTTTTTCTAAACTTTTGTTACGTTAGAACATCTTATTTTAGCTTATTCTAATAAGCCATGACCTGCAAAACTCTTTTGGATTTCAAAAATATCAAAATTATGAATTTTGGACTTGATTTGCAAATGTTTTCATGCATAGGGGTATATATCGTAACTTTCTGATAAGTGTAAAATACACATATCCGTTTGTACCTAAAATAACCCAATTAAACCTAAAACAGACCAAAAATGGCAACAATATGCTTGTATTTGTGTTTTGTGTGTGCAGGTACGGATATATCAAAAATCACACAAAAACAGTCAAAAAAAACAGGCAAGCACGGACACGAGAATCAGAAGAGTACAAAAAGAAGCCAAAGAATCAAAGCCGAAGCCAGAAAAGTCAAAGCCTCAGTCAAATCCAGTCAAAATGGTCAAACAATGGTCAACAAAAGTCAACCAATAAAAGACAAACCCCAAAAACATTCCATTTTCACCCTCCAAGTTTCACCACCAAAGCCCTAAAAAATGAGACCCCACAACCTCTTATAGGTTCCCTTGAAACCTAAAGTTCCCTAAACACCCCTAAATTAGCCATAAGGCCCGAAAATCATTTAGCCCTTAAGCCCATGTCCCTAGCCCATTACTCTTTTATAAAACAACAAGGACCTAAATTGCCATTTTCTAAACTTCTTTTACACTATACTTTAGAGATAACAAAGAGAGGGGCTCATTGTGTAATTAACCTTAAGTTCAAACCGAATTTTTACCGAATTCAGTTAAAATGAATTTAGGCGCCAAAAGATCCCAAGCACTATTCATGTTCTTCCCCATTTCACCACACTGTCAAAAACAAAGGGCAAATAGAAATTAAAGGGTGATTTTGGTAATTCAAGAGGTCTTCTACAAAATGGCAGGGATATTATAGTCTAATCAATTGCTTACTTAAGCTCAGTCAAGCAAAGAGGCCACAGAAAGCACAAGTGAAGCCAAGTTTTGTTCTAATTTCACTCTCAGAAGAAGCACACATATGTCACATCACGGATAGCCACGCTGGCAATCCGTGTGTGCACATATGTGATCCAACGGCTTACAACAATTCTTCAATGATTAAAGAATCCAATGGTGATGATTGATTAAGGCTTGGGATCCAAGGCAAGCCTAGAATCTTCAGAAAGCAGCTATAAAAGGGCCACACCTCTCACACACATGGGATATTTTTCTTATCTAGTTTTTTTTAGCTTTTAGTATAGCTTTTGGATTTTTGCTTATTGTAATTTTCTTTTAATAACTCAGCTGTAATTTTCCGTTTCATAATGTAATCAAAAGTTTTTAGTTAATAAATTTAGTGTTTGCTTTTGATCTATCTTAACTCTCTTTTATTCATGCAACTCTCATAAGTAAAACTATTTAAAACGCCCACAATAAGCTCTAATCAGCCTCTATGGAGTCTCTAAGCTCATGATTGAGGTTAAATTGACTAAATCCTACTTAAACTTACTAAAGTTACTTAAAAAAAAACCTATTACCTTACCTATGCAAATAATTGGAAAGCTAAGGAAGTTGGTTGTAATGGAAAACCAAAAGGGACTATTAATAAGCAAATAAGCTAGGGAGCTGGTAGATAAGCTCTAAGAGCATAAGCAGCCTTGTTGAGCTAGGCAAATTGTAAGTCTTCTTTTACTTTTATTGTCATTTAAATTCTAGTTTAGTTTTAACTCAAGTGCTTAATTAGATTATTAATATGCTTATTTGCTTAATCAGTCTGCTTATTGTTGCTTATTTGTGTTTCATCTAGCTTAATAATCATATTAGCTTATCTGTTTTTGCTTATAATAGTTTAAATCATAGTTTTATAAGTAATGTTTCATAAAACCTTAAAAAACCAAAAATATTAGATAGAATAGTATAGATCTTTGATTTCTAGTTAATCAGTTGTTAGATCATGTTAATTAAGTTTGATATAAGCTGTTAATTATCTGGTTATTAAGGTTTAATCAATAAATTTCAAATTCTAAGTCTTAATGAAATTTGTCAAAGAGTTAAAGGGGTGTTTGGTTTAAGCTACTTTGACCTCTCAAAGTCAAAGTGAGTTTTTAAAATTGTTTAAGTCAGCTTAGATTTCTTAATTAATCATTAGGCAAAGAGGTTTCAAAGGTTAATTTTCATTTTTCAAAAAGTTATGGCTTATTATGATGGTTCCAGCACCAGGGCACTTTTAGTTTAAAGTTAGGATTGCTTATTTTATTCTAGGTTCCCTTTGGCTTGTTTGTGCTTAAATTTGGTCTTAACTCACTCAATTGAGTGTGTTTAAGGTAGTAAAACCTCAAAGTGAGCCTGCACTATTGGTCTTTGTTTGTGCCAATTGCACCAGCAGTACTAACATCAGTTAGTACTGCTGATCTTTAAGCTTCACTTAAGCTAGATAATGTTGGAATTAGAAGCTTAGATTTAGGAATATTTTAGTTTTCATATAGCTTAGGATAAGTCATTGCTTATTTGTAATTTCCAGATTAATTTGTTAGGGTAAATTTGCTTTTAAAAGTAGCTAATAAAAAACCAAAAGACCAAAAACAGTAGTTAATTAAGTAGTTTCTTAAATTGTTAATTTTAGCTTAAGGAATTTGTTTTTATAGCTTAAATAGATAGTTTATTAGTAGTTGCATAAGTACTCAGAAGCTCTTAGTCCAGTATTGCTTATTGAGCTTTTGAGCTTAATTGGTTTTTGTGCTTATTACTTTATTTTTTTATTTTGCTACCTTGCCTTTCATTTTCAGCTATAATCCAGTACTCTAATCTCTATTTTCTTTTCTCATCTAGTTTAAGCAACTCATAAGCTGTCTAGAACATCTTTCCTTTTTCATTTTGAGCTTATTTTGAGCTTTTTACAAGCTTTTTAGTAAAGCCAAAGGCAAACACCTCCTTTCTGAGGTCAGCTTATTGATAAGCTCTTATAGAGCTTATTAGTGGTTTTAAGCTCATATAGCTTTTGTTAAAGTTGTTCTTGCCAGCTTATTCTCCAACTTTGCTCTTTTAAGTTTTTCCTAAAAAGCACTTTTTAGTTTACCTTGTTTTTAAGCTTAAGAAAGGACTTAGCTTGTAAACGGGCTAAGCCTCAGGGTAGGTTTTGTAATTTTCTCATTTGTAGGTTAACTCAGTTAGTTCCCCGTTTGTCCCTTTGTTTTCACTGTTAGTCCTTTAAGGCTTTTCATAGTTAGTCCTCAGTTAGTTATAGTTAGTTAGTTTTTAATTTTAATTGATAACTAGGTTTTAGATTTAATTAGTTTAATTAAAGTTTATTAAAAAGATAAAAATTAGGGCTTTTATTTTTATACAATTTCTGCATATTTTCTTTATTCAGTATAATTTTTATAAAATTTTTAGGATTTTATTTTTAAAAGTTTTATTACTTTTAAAGTTTTTAATTAGTTTAATTTTAGAAAAATCATATCTTTAAATCTAAAAAGCCAAAAATAATAATTCTTTTTTCTAAAATTTTCTTTTTACTTATTTTACTTAGGAAAAATATAATTTCAATTATTTTCTATTTCTTTTTATTTTTAGGATTTAATTAGAATTAAATAGTTTTTAATTAATAAAAAATTCAAAAATAATCAAAAAAATATTTTTCTTTTTCTTAAAATTTTCTTTTATCCTAATTTAGGTTTAGAAACTTAGTTTGCAATTTTAGGGTTTAATTTTAGTCTATTTGCTTAATTGTCGCGTTTAATTTGTTTTCCGTATTTGTTTAATTGTTTAAATTGCCTTTAATTTTCAATTTTAATTGTTGCTTTTTATTTAGTAGTCATAAATCATCAAATCATCTATTTTCTTATTCAAATCATAATCCAAGCTTAAACGAGGTTTCAATTTCACTAGTCGTTGGGGAAACGACCCGGGTGATCATATTTATCCGGTTAAATATACGTATTATATATTATATTATATATATTTTTGAGAGTGAATTTTCCTTAGGGAATTTTCTTAATTGCTCTTAAGGTTATATTAGTATATATATTTTATAGTGTATTAAAACTTGACAATCAGAGACCTACGTTTCCTACTATTAAAAACCCACATGCATTAAGTTTTGAAGAAGTTGGATTTTAGGTTCGGTTCAAGAGTTTCGAGTTAAATGGGTGTCTAAAAGAGCTAGATAAGTGCTTTTAGCAAGATGGTTTGTTTGAAAATGTTTGGGTTCGGGTATAGGTTGGAGTTCGAGCCGCGGCTAAGTCAAAAGAGGGGAACGAGACAAGTCTGATTATGTCCGACATTGCTTATTATAGCCTTGTAAGTATTTATTTACTAGCTTTATAATTGTTTCGAGTAACGCATGTGATGAAACCCGAGTGGGTCTTGCGCGAATTAGAATATGTTGGTTGATTGAGCGATATAAACATTGTCAATAAACTAGTTTAGACATATTGTGAATGAGTTTATGGGTCAAAAACTATTTTTGAAGGTGTTTTGTAACAAATAAAAACGAGCAGAAAGTTTGACACGGAAAACGAGGCACGAGATTTGGTAAAATCTAATTTTCGATTGAAAAATATGATAAAGCTTTCCGAGACGATCGTTTTGATATAAGGTAGAGCTTCTAACTCCTAATAACGAAGAAACTAGAGCGAAAACAAGTTTAGAAAAACTATAAATTGCAATCAGCTATTTGAGCTTATTTTAGTTGCTGATCTGATTTTCGATGGCCGTTTTGGGCACTTTCGACTCCGTTTCGGCATTCCGGCGAAACACGAAAGTTGTCCGGAATGATGTTTTCTATAAAAATCTCTTTTTGGTCAAAGTCACGAAAACGTGATATAGCGGGTCAAAACCGATGGTCAAACTGCTGCGTTTTTATTAAAAATACAAGTTCCTGCAGAAACTTGCAGGGGCATTTTGGCCATTTTCTGTCGAGATTCAGGTCTCGGCTAAAACTAAAAAGTTGTCCGGAATATCGTTTCGCATAAAATCTCTTCTTTGTCCGAATCGTGAAAATGTGATTTAGAGGGTCGTTTGGCGTCAGATTTGGGTAAAAATATATGTAATTATAAAAGTCAAAGAAAGTCAAATGTTGACTTTAAAAAGTCAACGGGTTAATACTAAACTCGTCGGACATAATAAAAGTGAGTAAACGCTATTATTATATGAGTATAATAAATTAGACTTAATGAGTTTTATGAACGGATATAGTTCTAAAAATAGTAACATACGGGATATAATCCCGATATGGGTAATTAATAACTAAATTGAAAGTCAAAAGTTCGACGAGATAAATAAATATTTTATAAATATAATTGGATGCCGAGACTTACTAAAAATGCTAACTGTCCGAAAATAGTAACTTTCCAAAAATAGAAAGTTTCTTAAAATAGAAAGTATTTGATTAAGCGATGTATGATGTAAATAAAAGAACAATCGTAACCTGATATTGTGGGGTTTTAGGATCTAAGGCGCAAGTGGATTTCTCATCACATGTGAGAATATATATATGTACTATATATGATTTTGTTGATACGATGTACGCATCGTTGATTATACTTTTCGGTATAGTAATCGAGCGACTCTAATTATAGGTTGTTCTCGCGTTTGTGGATTTTCGTGCTAGACTTCATTGTTTGATTATCGGCTTTTGATCAAAGGTGAGTTCATAGCCTCGCTTTTAAAAGTTTTCAATGTTTTTAACTCCGCGAGAGGGATATATTGCTTGTTTTGTGAAATTGAACGCAAACTGTTTTTGATACTTGAATATTATTCCTTCACTACTGAGTGTATGCCTTTTGCTGTGTGACCGTTAGTTACCATGTGTTGTGAACGCTAATGCATTAAATATATCTATTGGGTTTGACAACCCTGTCCGGGCTTTGAATCCGTTAGGACCACCATGTCAAACAGACATTTTATGGTTAGTATTAGGAGAGGTGACATACTTCTCGGACATAATTTCGTCCAACGGGAATGAATGTGTTAAGTTTTGGTACACGGGCTCTTTAGTTGGAAATCACGGGCTCTTTAGTTGGAAATCAATATTTTTATAACTTGACTTACGAGCCAATGTTATATGTTTTGTTGAACCAAATTATGAGTTCTAACTATTATTTGTAAACTCTATGAATTCACTCAACGTTTTGTTGACTTTTTAAGCATGTATCTCAGGTTAATTGTTGTTGATGGCTGGATGGGACGGAACGCGGATATCAAGGACGGTGTCTCGGTGAAGTAGTGTCATTAATTAAACAAGTGTTTTAGAAATCAAGTCGTGTTGTGACTTTTAGAAATAATTTCTATAATGGTATTGGGACCTATGTAACTCTGATCTTTCTAATAAATGAAATTGTGTTTTATAAACGTATCTTTGGAACGTTTACTGGGACTCGTGTGCATGTATTATGAAGTAGCACCCCAAATGTTGTATTCCGCTGCGTATCGTAGTTTGGGGGTGTTACAGAGTGGTATCAGAGCACGAGTTGTAGTGAACTAAGTCGTTTTACAAAACTTGGACTACAACTGTTTTTGAAAAAGTTTCACGAGTCTTTCACTGATGTCCGATATCCGCGCGCGTGTTGTTCCCGATCCTCAGAAGCCTTATGTGGTATATATTTGATTGCATATTATGTGCTTAACAAGTGGTTGACACTTGGTACAAGTAATAATTATATATATATATATATATATACGGCATCCGTTCTATGGTATACGATTATATATATATTGATATTCGCTTCTTGTGAAGAGTTTAATTTCTTTAAACATCTCGATGCGATGTGATAAAATTATTTTGATACATGATAAAAACATCGTCGCTATATGACTATCTTCGAAACTTTTTTGTAACTTTACTTTTTATCTTTTGATGATGTTGAATCGTCGTAGTTTGTCGATCCCATTGGGCGACTTATTGTTCAACTCCGAGTTCGAATATTTTCCCGTTGCTTTTAAATCGCATATGTTGTTTCGTAATTTATCGTTTTGAGATTTTCTGGTTGATGGGAGTGCGACATATATATGTCATCCCATAACCCTTTATTGTTTTGAAAAATAACTATTAACTTATTCTCGCGTAACGTGTCGTTTGGAAACGGCTATTTTTGGAACTTTCGAATAAAGTTGGTGTGTCGTGCTTTGATTCTTTCGTGTCTACCTCTACTTAGTAAGTCATGAAATATTTGATTCTAGAAATCTATGATTTTTTGTGTTTGAAGGAGTGTTAAGTCATTGGGTATGGCTTTGTATTGGCGTTTGGAGGAATTAAAATGGTGTTTGGTTGGATTTTGAAATGGATTATACGGCAGTTTTTAACCAGCAGGTTGTGGGGTTGATTGTGAATTAGTTTGGTCTTAAGGCACCTGAGAAATCAAATATGGATGTGGGCATATGTCTTAAGTGTATATGGTTCTTTGGATAGGGTTGTATCTCCTCTGTATGAGTGAGATATCGTCGTTTTACTAAAACTAGTCAAATCTGGTATACCGTTAGGAAAAGTTTATTTGATCGATAAGAATCTATACACGTAAAATATAATATATGATACGATGGAAAATTACCAATTTACCATGAGACAAAAGATAAAAAAGGAAATCTTCAAAATATATAAAATATATACTAATACGTAATATTAACCGGAAGTAGGATTCCCCGGTCCTTTCCCCGAATGATTTATAAAATTGAATCCACGTTTGATGCTCGGACAATGATTTGAATTGGAAATAAGGAATGATTTGATTATCTACTTTTTAAAAGTTAAAATTTAACAAACTCTAACAATTAAGTAAGAAGACAAATAACGGGAAATTAAAATTTAACTAAAAACGCAAAACGGAACCCTTAATCGGAGGTTAAAAACCCTAAATTTCTAAAAATAAACCTAAGTTAATTTTTTTTAAATGGACTCTATTTGACTAAAAAGTAAGTTTAAAGAAAACTAGAACAAAAACGGAGTTGAAATGAGCGTTAAAACACGAAAAACGAGAACGAGGACAAATCCCGTTCTTTAAAAATCGAAATTTTGCAAATTAGACCCTACGAAAGCAAAACTAATTTTCCTATGAACTTTATGATAAAATAAAATTTTCTAAAACAGATTTTTATTTTTTTGATTATTTTACAATTTTTTTATGATTTTTTAAAGTTTTTAATGAAAATTAAATGTAAAAAATACTAAACGAACTATAAAAATTCTAGAAAAATTACAGAAAATAGCTTATACTAATTAAAACCTAGGAAAAATAAGCCCGAGATCACAGCTTATTGAATAAGCTGTGAAATAAGCTGGAACAGCTTATAAGGCTTATTGGGCCAAAACGTGTATAAAGATTAACTTGTGTGAGAGTCTAACGGAAAAGACCCAAAGGCACAGCGGTAGTGTGTGGTGTGTTATAAAGGGTTAGGTTTGAGTCGGGGTTCGAGTCTTGCTCACCCCCGACTTCCACTTCCCTTTTTTTTTTTTAAAAAAAAACTTAAAGAACAAAAGTTGTTAAGCACTTGAAAATAAGCATTTTTAATAAAAGAAACTTTTTGTGAAAAGCACTAAATAAGCTGTTTAAACAGCTTATAAACTAACAGCAACTACTTAACAACTTATTATTTTGATTTTTTCTTAAACTAATTAAGCTATAAGACTTATAAAGCTAAAATAAGCTAAACCTAAGTTACTGAACTAAATAGAATTAAAAATAAGCAAGGGATAAGCTAAAAAAACTAAATAAGCACTTATGCAAATCCAAAAAAACAAACAGGCCCTAATAGCTACTTTGCTTAAAAATAAGCTAGCAAATAAGCACTTCAGAAGGTGAGACTTGGTTTTCCTCAAAACTTGACTTAAATTCTACTAAAAAATGTTTTTCAAAAGAGCTTTAAACAACAAGAGCTTATTAAAAAGAGCTTGTGAAATAGCTGTTACAGGAAGTGGGCTTTTGAAAACTAAAAAGCTATTTTCACTTAATTGATTGCACACAACTCATTTTAAACTCATTTTTAAAAGCAAAAGCTAAACCTGAAAGCTTATAACATGTAGAAGCTAATTATGAAAAGCTAAATTAACCAAAAACACTATAGGACTCCTAAATTTAATGATCAAAACAGTAAACTCAGAAATAAGCACTTAAGACTTAAAAACTAAATAAGCTATAACCTAGAATAAGCTAAAACAGAAGCTCAATTTTTGAAAACTTAATAACCTACACATAAGCTATAAATTCAAATTATAAAAGCAAATACTATAAACTAAAAATCTAAACTTAGAAGCTAGGGGGGGGGGGGGGGGGGGGGGAGGAGGGGGGGGGGGGGGGGGGGAGGGGGGGGGGGTGGGGGGGGGGGGGGGGGGGGGATCTACTTGCTACTGTTTTTGGCTTTTTTAGATTTTTATGAACTTTTAAAAGCTAATGCTTCCTAGTGAATAAGCTAGAATATTGAAAACAAATCTTAAACCATCTTATCCTATATCTAATCTATAAGCTTACTTAATCTTAACAAGTAAAATCTACTTAAGCTACTAAAATAAGATCAAAAAGGGACTGCAGTTTTAAGACCTGCAGTACCTTACTGATGCACTTGGCCAAAAAGGGTGAAACCCAAATGCAGGTAACCTTAATGGTCAATCCTGCAATACATATACTCAATGAGTGTATGTTGACACACACAAACAAGATCCAAGCTCTCCAAAGCTAGGATCAATAAGATTTTTATCAAATTTTTCTTAAAAACTCCCCTGGTGCCAGATTAACATAATAAGCTTAAACTTTTAGAAATTTTAAGTCTAACTTTTAAAAATGCACTAACTGTTGATTTTAAATGATAATAAAACTATCTTAAACAAATTACAAAACTCTTTTGACATTAAGTGGTCAAACTTTGTTATTCCAAACACTCCTTTAAAATTGCCAATTTAAACTTAAGCTTATGAAATTAAAATCCAGATAACATAACCTTATTACCAGAAATATTCAAATAGTTTATTACAAACTTAATAAACAAATATCAATCAACAAATAAGCTAGAATCCATAAGCTACACATTACTCTAATATTTTTGGATTTTTTTGGTTTTTAAGACTATCTATGAAAAATTAATATAAAAACTAAAAAAAACAGATATTCAAACTCACTTAATAAGTACAATAAGACAATTTTAAACACTAATTAGCTAATGAATAAGCAGGATAAGCAAATTAAGCAGACTTAAGCTAGAAATTTAAGAACAAAAGCAATAAATGGAAACTTACAGAAAACCTTAGCTTAACAAAGGTTGAATAAGCTCAAATGAGCAGTCTACAAGCTCTGGCTTATCCTAAGATAAGCCAGTATAAGTCCATATGAGCTCTTCCCTTTTAAGCTCATCTTCCAATTATCACAGTCCAATAGCATAGGTAATTAAGCTTATTTTAGAGTTTAAGTAGATTAAAAGAATAATTAAGCTCAATCACAAGCTTAGAGACTTGTGAGAGCTTGCAAGAGCTTCTGATGAGCTTTAGAAATAGTAGTAAACATTGAGCTTATTGAGAGCTTATGAGTAAAAAAACAGCTTATAAAAACTAAAAGTTTGATTTTATTAATAACTAAAAGAGATTACAATGCTTTGGAAAATGAATTAAAACAGATTACAAGAGCTTAAAAACGAAAATTTACATTTTAACTAAAAATTACATAAGCTAATTAACTAAGAAAAATTCTATATCTTCTCTTGTGTGTGAGTGAGGCTATTTATAGCCATCTGCTGAAGCTTCTAGGTCCATAGTTAGTTACACGCTCCTCTCAATCCCTGCCCTTCATTCCTTCAATCATTGGAAGACTAATCTTGGCCGTTAGATCACATCTTAGCTCATACGGATTGCCAGCGTGGCAATCCGTGATTGTGACAGGATGTGCTTCTTTTGTGAGTACCTCAAGTGTATAAGCTTTATTTCCTTGTGCTTCTTTCATGTCCACCATGTCATTCTTTCTTGGGTCTCCACCAATAAGAGTGCTTGGTGACGTATAAACTCTGCCAAGGTGTACCTTATCCCTTGAATTAGCTTGCCACGTTGTTAATTATCATTTGCCCTTTGATTTGACCCATGGTTAAATGGGAACGATGGATAAACAGTAAAAACAGAAACTCGCGCCTTTTTTAAACTGTAAACGTATACACGGGGTTTTGACCAGGGTATTTTAGGCCTTTGACTTGGGTTGTGGGCTTGGGTTATTATAAAGGGTCAAGGGTAGATAACGGATGTTAACTCTTATAATAAAAAGAGTTAACACCGTTAGGGTTTAGGGACTATTAATGCAATATGTTTACACTTGAGGGCTGTTTTGGAATTTTAGGATTTTGTCTTTTTGTGTTTGACAAGTTTTGACCAAGGGTTGACTTTTTGTAGAAAACTTCCAGCTCTTTTGTGTGCTCTTCCGTTCTCGTGTTCATGTTTGTCCGGTTTTAACCGTTTTCTTAAGATTTTTGCAATATCCATACCTACACAATCACAAAGACAAAACAAGCAATATTTAAGCATTTTAAGCATAATTTCGTCTTTTTAGGGCCATTTTTGATATAAGACGGATATGTGTTTTCACACATATCACCAGGCTGGATCAGACCCTGGTAAAAAGCCTGAGTCTAGACCTCCACCATAGTAGGTATTCATGGACGAAGACCAGGCTGGACCAGACCCTGGAGTAAGCCATGTGGCTCTTGCTGGACCAAAGCCTGAGCCCACGCACAAAGAATTCATGGTTAATATGTACCCTGATGTTCATGAAAGCTTGAAGTTTCTAGCTGATGAACATGTCATCTTAGAGGAACCACTAAGTTCATTCGGGACTCTCTCTTATATGAAGAATCTAGATGATGCTTATACTATTAGGGATCAGTTCATAAATGACAAATCAACTGAAGATGAACCAGGTAAACTCAATATGGAATCAGAAGTGGTCTCCATGGTCACAGTTCCAATTCATCAAGCGTCTTCCTTAGTTCCACCACTATCCACACTGGTTATTGATCTCTTATCTCCTTCTAAACTTGTATCCTCTGCAACTCAAGCACCAATCTTTACAGCAACAACAACGACTATAACATCAACCCTTCCACCTCCTCCACAACAACAAAGCTCAATAGATTCAGAGTTAGATGTGCGTGTCACAACACTTGAATAAAAATTCACTGATTTAGAGCAGAAGAACAAGAATCTCGATAACATGATTGGAATCTTAGATCCAGGGTTTTCACTTTGGATCTTAAAGATCTACTTCATAAGATCGATAAAGTTAAAATAGAATAGTCAAAGTGCAAAATCATATTTGAATTTAACAAAAAGAAGTCAATTTATTAATTTAATTTAACTATTTAGACATTTATGCAATTGTAACCTTCGACCTTTTAGAAGGCTGCAACATCGGTTGTGAGCCGGCAAGATGCAACAAACTTTTATCAGTCTCGGATTTTTATTCTTACTATGGGCTTTCTTTAGAAGACTACCACATCGGTTGTGAGCCGGCAAGAGGTAGTAAACTTTTATCAGCCCACAACTTTTATTATTATATTTGTTTTTTTATCATTTTATCATTTTTTTTATACTTTATATATTTAAAGAAGACTTCTTTTTGAAAAATTCAAGTATAAATTTGAACTAAGACTAAAATTTTTGCTATATATTACATAAAAAAAATTGTTGATTTAAGTTTAATCTCCAAAAACAGCACGTATATTAATCCGGTTAGAAGCTTATGGGAGAAAAAGCAACAAGTTACATACATGAGCTCTTAGGATTTCCAAATAATCCTTGTTTAGCATCCTACTCATACTTAACTCTATCATTTTTCGTTCTTCGCAAAAATTGCGAACGCTTAGCCTAAAAGTTAAGGAACAAGCTAGAGCTCAACACGCTCGATCGGGTCAAAATTTACTCTTATTCTTACCCAGCAAGAAAGTCAAAATTGTGACAAAAACACTTATTTTATTTTTGAAAATTTTTAAATTTTTTCATATTTTTGAAAATTTTGGTGGGAAAACGGGGTACGTGAGAACAACGGCAAAAAGTAGGTAAGATCATATCGAAGATATACTACCCCATACTAAAATCAAACATTGTCCTCAATGTTTCCTAGCCTAAGACTTAAAAACCCCATACTAGAACTCAAAAAGGTCGAATGCATAACTCAAACATGAAGAAAGTATCACAAAAATCTTTAGCCGTTTATCAAGTGTGCTAAAAGATAAATGTTAGTCGATAATAATCTTTAGGATATTGGATTTCCCCAAACTAATGGCAAGCAAAGGCTAGGAAGCTCGAGTGGACCGGGACAAAACACCGAACACGAGAGTCTTCAGAAAATTTGGGTCAATCCTGCAAATAATCACAAGTACAAACAACAAACACAAAGAACGGAAGAGTACAAGCCTCCTCACAACACATTAGAAGCTAGAAAGAAAATGGATAAGCATGGGGTGCCTCCCACGAAGCGCTTTTTTTTTGGTTACCGTGTCACATAGCTTGTATCGATCCCTGAATTCATTTCGTCCTCTAGGGATAGTCTGGAGATCTGGGGAAACTTGGTTGGTGTGTCCACCTCCGGAAGTAGTGCTTAGTCCGGTGGCAGTTAACTTGAGTTTGATCCGTCTGGTGAGTTATTTATACGTGCCATATGGAAAAACTTCGGTTATAGTGAAAGGGCCGGACCATCGGGTTTTAAGCTTTCCCGAGAATATCTTTAGACGAGAGTTGAAAAGCAAGACTTGATCACCAGCATTGAAAATGCGGTTTTTGATCTTTGAGCGTGAAGCTTTTTCTTTGTCCTCTCCTTATAATCAAGCCATGCTCGTATGCTTGATCACGAAGCTCATTGAGTTTATTAAGTTGCAGCTTACGGTGATCGCTCGCGGTTTTAAGATCAAAATTAGCATGTTTTAATGCCCAATACACTCTATGCTCTAATTCGATAGGTAGATGACACAGCTTTCCATATACGAGCTTGTAAGGTGTGCAACCAATTAGTGTCTTATAAGCGGTACGAAATGCCCACATAGCGTCATCAAGACTATCAGACCATGAGGCAACGGTTTCTCAAACTGTTCTTTCTAATATAGTTTTATCCCACGATTCGGGACACCTCGAATTATACACTCGTTTGTAGGGTGACTATTGAAGTAGAAAGACGATGAGTGACCCCATACTTAGACATTACTTTAGCAAATTTGTCATTACAGAAATGGGTCCCACGATCGCTTATAATAGCTCTTGGTGTACCGAATCGGGCAAAAAGAGATTTCAAAAACTTAACTACAACTCTAGCATCATTTGTGGGGAGCGCCTTGGCTTCAACCCATTTGGATAAATAATCAACTGCTACGAGTATGTACTTATTTCCTCTAGATGACGGAAATGGTCCCATAAAGTCTATGCCCCAGACATCAAAGATTTCACACACTTGGATGGAATTTTGTGGCATCTCATCACGTTGTGAAATTTTTCCCTGACGCTGGCATGAGTCACAGTTTTTGACTAACTCATGGGCATCTTTGTAGATTGTGGGCCAATAAAATCCGGAGTCAAAAACCTTTTTGGCGGTGTAGTTGGCACCGTAATGTCCCCCGTGGGTCACTATGCAAGCTGTGGAGGATGACGTCAGTTCCTTGGCCTGATATCAACCTTCGCCGAAATCACTTGATCGCACAGGTTTTGAATAGAAAAGGGTCGTCCCAAAAATAGTGTTTGGACTCTTGGATAAAAAGTGTTTTTCTGTTGTAGTTGACATTCCTTTTGACAATGAAATTCCCCGCATGGTAATTTGCATAATCGGCAAACCACGGGGTACTGGGTCACCACGAGAAGTCACCATATTAAGTGTTTCGAGAGGAAAATTTTCGTTAATTTCCTTTGGATCGAAAACATTTTCATACGGGTTTTCCAATCGAGACAAATGATCGGCTGCGTAGTTCTCAGCTCCCTTTCGTTTCATAATTACTTTAAATCAAATTCCTAAAGAGTAGAACACCATCTTAGCAATCTTGCTTTGGCATCTTTCTTAGCAAATAGGTACTTAAGGGCGGAATGGTCCGTATACACTATGCTTTTATTCATGATGAGGTATGGTCGGAATTTTTTGAAAGCGTACACCACAGCTGACATTTCCTTTTCTGTTGTAGTGTAGTTCGATTATGCCTCGGTCATCGTTTTTCTTGCATAATGTATAGGCCCTAATGCTTATCTTTGGTTGCACCAGGAACAGCACCTATGGCATAGTCGCTAGCATCGCACATAAGCTGAAAGGGCTGGTCCCAGTCAGGTGCAATCAGAATTGGAGCTTCGGTTAATTTCTTTTTTAAGGTCTAGAAGCTTGAATGCATTCCTCTGAGAAAATAAAAGGAGTGTTTTTCTCAAGGAGATGAGTCATGGGTCGAGAAATCTTTTGATAAGTCTTGATAAATCTACGGTAAAAACCTGCATGGTCCAGAAAACTCCTATTTCCTTTGTCGGTAGTTGGGTGAGGTAACTTAGAATGAACGTTATTTTGGCTTTGTCGACTTCTGTTCTTTCTTTGAAATTTTGGGTCCATGTTACGATGTCTTCTTTTTCACCATAAATGGCTTTTTTCCCAATTTAGAGCCAATTAGTGTCTTACACCGTTTATGCATCTTTCTAATTGGAAAGGCACGTAGAAAAAGAATTTTCGAAAACTAAAAAGTCATCCATGAAAACTTCATCTGTGTTTTCCAATACATATCATGGAAAATAGACTTCATACACCTCAAGAACGTGCCTGGGTGCATTGCATTAAACCAAAGGCATGCGGCGTAAGAAAAAGTTCCGTTCTGGGCAGGTGAATGTGGTTTTTCCTGATCTTTCGGATGATTGGTATTTGAAAATAACCGTCTGATGAAACCATCGAGGAACAATAGTATTCAATTACTCGAGTCTCTCAAGCATTTGATCCATAAACGCAAAGGGGAAGTGGTTTATTAGGGTGGCTTCGTTCAACTTGCGATAATCAATATAAACTCTCCATCCCGTTACAAGTCTTGTTGGTACTAACTCATTTTCATCATTGGTCACTACGGTCATTCCTCCTTTCTTTGGCACATAGTGCAACGGCTTACCCAAGGACTATCCGAGATTGGGTAGATCAATCCAGCGTCAAGAAGTTTCTCAACCTCTTTCTTATGACATCATGGATCTTTGAATTAACCCTTCTCTGATGTTGGACCGCTAGTTCATAATCCTCTTCCATTAGAATTTTATGAGAACAAAATTCTGGGTTAATACCCTTTATGTCTGAAAGTTTCCAAGCAATTCTTTCGGGACTTAAGAACCTTTATGAGAGCAGTCTTTTCATCGACACTCAAATCTTTGGCAATTATGACTGGCAACTTGTTGTTGTCTTCCAAAAATGCATATTCGAGATGAGTTGGTAAGTCCTTAAGTTCGACCTCAGGAGGTTCATTAATTGAAGATTTGGCAGTTTTGGCTTCACAAATTTAAGTTCTTTTCTGATTTCTGGCAAATAATTTCCTTGGTTCGGAGGTGGTGAAGGATCACTATTAAAGAGTGCTTCGAGAATAAGAATGTCCCCCTCTGGGTCATAATAGGATTCATCAACTTCCGGTGAAGTTGGATCGTCGGCTAGAGCAAGAAAAGCATAAGCTTCTTCTAGAAGTTGAAAATCACTATCCTCGAAAGGAGTGAGAGTCGGAGAAGAATTTGACTATGGGTCATATCCGGGTGTGGCATGCCATGGCGATCAAGTCAGAAAATCATATTAAATTCCTGAGAATACTCCTCAACAAGCTATTCAACAACGTCGATTTCGATTCGCTCGTTCATTTCATTTTTAATTTTCTGCGTATCTCGAAGTCTGATCATGGATTATAAGTAATGGCCTAATTATCTACTCGATGGGTTAATTCACTTCGTTCACGTCTATCAAAGCAGACTGTTTAGAAAACACCTCCGTGAATAAATAGGTATCGAGGGCTTGGTTCAAAATATACGACCCACGAAGTCGGCTGGAAACTGGAATACACCAACTTTAACGTTGACATCTTTAGCAATACCGATTGGTCGTGAGATCGAACGGTCCGCTAGTTCTAGTGTCATGCACGTTGGAGTTAGGTCTGGAAGGTTAAGCTTTTTCCA
Source organism: Tanacetum coccineum (assembly GCA_026074375.1). Taxonomy (NCBI): domain Eukaryota; kingdom Viridiplantae; phylum Streptophyta; class Magnoliopsida; order Asterales; family Asteraceae; genus Tanacetum; species Tanacetum coccineum. The sequence goes on along the minus strand of BQNB010058527.1, from coordinate 9,231 downwards.
CACGGAAAATGGCATGAGATTTATGCTAGCGCCAAGATCGGCCAAGGCTAAGCACTCATCCATTCCGGGAAATTTACATGGAATAAGGAATCTGCCGGGGTCACCAAGTTTTTCGGGTAACTTGTTAAGTATGACCGCCGAGCAATGTTCGTTCAAAGGGGTCCTAGCCATCTCACTAAGCTTTTCTTTATTTCCAATTAAGGCTTCCTTTGAGTAGTGAAGCAAACTTGGGCAGTAGAGTAAGATCCATGAAACTAATTTCGAAACTCATATCTTTGAAGATTTCGTAGAATTTCTCTTTTTGTTCGTTAGCATTTTCACGGTGCTTCTCATCATTTCGCCTTGATGGATAAGGAATTGACGGTTTTGGGTTAGGCATCGGTGCACTAACTGGAGCAACATCTGGCTCAGAAACTGGATTTTGTTTTTCAACTGGGACAACCGGAGGTTGGACGTCTTCGGTAATTCCGTTATTAGTAGGAAAAATCATGTCCTTTGTCACCTCGGTTCTACGTTCCACCACTCTAGGAGAAAAAGTAGGGATCGTAGGTCCTTGATAAGCAATACCACTTCTGATAGTAATACCCTTCAAATCTTCCTTCGGGTTAGTAACCGTGTTACTTGAGAGTTAACATGAATTCGAGACGGAAGCGGTATTGGTAATTTACGAAACATTAGAAAGCATCTCCGTTAAATTCTGTCATCTGGTTTGTAAACCTTGGCCTTGATTGCATATTTCCAATATAGACATCATTAGCCTTGACATAATTCTCAAAATCGGTCTTTGAAACACCTTGCATTTGCTGAGCAGGAGCTTGATAAGGTTGAGCTTGGTAAACTGGTGGTTGACTAGTCGGAGGTTGATACACTTGTCCTTGATAGAAGTTATTTCTACGGTTTTGATTGAAATTGGTTCCTCGATTTTGGTTGAAATTATTTCCTTGATTCTGATTGAAACGGTTTTGATTGTTTTGAATCGGAGGAAAACCAGGAGGTCGGATTTGATTCGAAACCATCGGAGGTCTAGAATTGGTATTTCCTTGATTAAAATTGGCTGCAGCAGCTTGTGAAACGTACTCTTGAATGTTGTCTCGATAAACGTTGCCATCGGTGGCTGGACAATTTCTATAAGAATGAGCACCTCCTCTATTACACAACTCTGCTCGGACCGACTTTTTACCGGGTGCGGGAGCTTGGGCTTTTTGTTTGTCGATAAGCATAGTCTTCATCATATTCTTAAGTTCAGAAACTTCGGTTGTAAGAGCAGCAACATCTGGTGAAATTCCGGGAGTAGATGAATTCGAACTCACTTTGGCAACGACTGCCTTGTTTCGTGAATTACGAACCTTGGATTTACTCTCGATAATTCTCAAGCATTCACGAGGCATCTTATCCAAAAAGTTTCCACCCGCAGCAGAATTCAACGAATCTTGATCATTAGCATTCCAAGCATTGTAAAACGTATCCAATTTATGTAATTCAGAAAATCCGTGATGTGGGAATGCTCAAAGAAGGTCATTAAATCGATCCTAAGCCTCATAAAACGATTCATCAAATCTTTGTTGAAATCTCGTGATTTCGTTTCGAAGATTTGTCGTTTTTGAAGGAGGAAAGAATTGATTAATGAATTTTGAAACAAGATCATCCCATGTCAAAATTGATCGAGGAGGTTCTTTCTCTAGCCAAATTCGGGCTGAACCTTCAAGAGAAAACGAAAAAAGCATAAGCTTAATTGACGTGCTCGGAATGTCCGGAAATCTCATCGTTGAGGTAATCTTATTGAAATAACGGATGTGAGCATGTGGATCCTCCTTATCATGTCCGAAAAATTGCTTGTTTTGAACAAGATTGATAAAACCATGCTTTAACTCAAAATTAGCATTGATTTCAGGAATTACAATTGCATCCTCGTATCCCTCGGTGGGTGCTTGAAGCAATTGTGCCATAGTCCGGTTATCAGCCATCGGAACTAGGGGAGGATTAACAACATGTTCTTCTAAATGAAATGATTGTACAACAGCCGGTTGGGCTTGTTGTTGACGGTTACGGTTGCGGGTTTGAGAACGAGTGCGCATGCACAAAGTAGAAAATTTTAAACTAAATTTTTTAATTAATTTTTATATATATATATATATTTTTTTACAATCTATTTAAACGGATAACGAGATAGACAACTTAAACCAAATAATCAAATTTACTTCACGGTAGCTCTTAAAAATTTTACTTTTTAAGGTGAGCCGTATTTCGTAAATGACACAAATGGTAAGTTTTTAAATCTTTGATTCGAGTTGGGAACTTACTAATGGATAATACCTCAATTAAAGGTATTATTTTTTGGTGTTCTTTTACCAACTTTGTTTATTTTATTTTTTAATTTTGGACAATTTTTAAATTTTTGATTTTTTTTAATATGATAATTATACTAAAAGAAAAGAAAATTATTTTTTTACTTTTTATATTTATAATTTTTTTTTCTTTTTTTTTTATAAAAACAAAACTTTCAAAAATGAAAGGGTCTTCAAATCACGATCAACAAACTTATAACGAGAGAATCTTAATCACAAATCCCCGGCAACGGCGCCAAAAATTGGTCAAAGCAATTCTATACACGTAAAATATAAAATATATAATATGATGGAAAATTACCAAATTACCCTTGAGGACAAAGGTAAAAAGGAAATTCTTTAAAATATATATAATATAATATAATACGTATATTAACCGGGAAGTATGATTCCCCGGGTCGTTTCCCCAACGACTTGTGAAATTGAAACCACGTTAGATGTTCGGACAATGATTTGAATTGAAGACAAAGATTGATTTGATTATCTACTTTTAAAAATTAAAAGAATAAATTAAAACAATCAAGCACAAGTCAAATAATGGGAAACCAAAATTTAACCAAAAATGCAAAACGGGACCCTTAAACGGAGGTCAAAAACTCTAAATTTCTAAAAATAAACCTAACTTAAAATTTTCTTTTTAAATGGACTCTATTTGACTAAAGAGTAAGTTTAAAGAAAACTAGAACAAAAACGGAGTTGAGTTGAAATGAGCTTAAAATCACGAAAAACGTAAACGAGAATGAATCCCGTTCTTTAAAAATCGAAATTTTGCAAATTAAACCCTACGAAGGCAAAACTAATTTTCCTAGAAACTTTACGATAAAAGAAAATTTTCTAAAAAAGATTTATATTTTTTTGATTATTTTTCTATTTTTTATGATTTTTTAAAGTTTTTAATAAAAATAAATGTTTAAAAATTCTAAACTAATTATAAAAATTCTAGAAAAAATACAGAAAATATCTTATACTAATTAGAACCTAGGAAAAATAAGCTTGATTACACAGCTTATTTAATAAGCTGTGTAATAAGCTAAAATAGCTTATTAAGCTTATTAGGAAAAACGTGTATAAAGATTAAATATTATAGATGTATAACGAAAAAGACCCAAGGGCGCAGTGGTAGTGGAGTGTGTGGTGTGTGTTATAAAAAGGGTTGAGGGTGTTGAGGTTGGGGGTTTGAGTCTTGCTCACCCCCCCAATTTCCACCTTCCCCCTTTTTTTAAAAAAAACTTAAAAAAACAAAGTTTTAGAACTGCTGAAAATAAGCATTTTTAATAAAAGAAACTTTTTGTGAAAAGCCATAAATAAGCTGTTAAACAGCTTATAATATGACAAAAACTACTTAACTACTATTTTTGGTTTTTTTTTTAAATTGAAGGACTCAAAAAGCTGAAATAAACAAAAATAAGATCAAAAAGCTACTTTAATTCTATTCCTAATCTATTAAACTAATTTGAAAAGAATTTAAGCACAAAATAATAAGCCATAAGTTGGAAAATTAAGCAAACACTTAATGAAAACTTTAAAACCAAACAGTCCTTGAGGGCTACTTTAAGCTTAATTTTAAGCACTAAAATAGATCCTTACAACAAAAAGCTTAACACTATCTTAAAGTATAGCTAAAAATCTACTTAAATCAATAAGCAAAACACATTTTGAAATCAAATTAGACACTTAAAAAGCACTAAGAAAAAGCTACAGGCTACTCACTTGGTGTTTTTGGTTTTTATGAAAAAAGCTATAATTCTAACCCTACTGACTTAATAAGCTCAATTCTAAATTAAACTAACTTATTAAGCAAACTTAAGAACAAATTAAGTAAAAGTTTAAGAAAAATAAGCTATAAAAATTGAAACAAGTTCTTTACAAAACCTGAGACCCAAACAGTCCCTACAGGGATCTTTGAGCTTATTTTTAGATAAGCTCTTGGATCCTTGTTGGGAAATGGCTTATGCAGGCTTATTATATAACTAATAAGCTACCTAAATCTACTTCTGAAAATGATTTTGAAACAAATAGCTTAATGAAAAACCATTATGAAAACAGACTTAAGACTTAAATCATGCTGAGTTTTACTTTTAAAATGAAAAGACAAAAAGCAATTTTGCAGCTTAAAAACATATTATCAAAAGAGCTTATTTGAAAGAGTAAGCTAGTACTAAAGATTAATGATCCTAGACCTACTTGTGCTATGAAAATCAAATCCTAAAAGCTACAATTACCATCTAAAATTTAAGCTAGAAAATGGACTCTTTGTTATTTTCATTATCTGATGCAGTTGGCAAGCTTATGACCAAATACTTAAAGTCTAAAAATGCAGACCTTAAAAACTAAATGCAACACTTAATAAAACACCTAAATCAACTCAAATAATAAAACTAGATTAGCTAAATTCTACCTGAGCTTGAAACTAGAATTGGCAGAATTTTCACAGGTTTAATATAGCAATAAGAAAACTTATGAAAACTTAATTATTCCTAATCAAACTTATAAATCCTGCACTTATAACCTAGTTTTGGAAATTCAAATGTAACTAAAGGATCAAAGGACCACAAGCAGTATTAACTTGTAGTTAATACTGCTTGTCCCAAACACCCCTTTATTGCACTTAAATCCATTTCTAGCTTATGAATGTAAGATTTAATGAGTTAAGTTTTAATCCCAGATGACTCACAACTTTTAACAACCTTATTAAGCATTCATCAATAAGAAAATAAGCCAGAATCTATAAGCTACCAACTATGCTACTTATTTTTGATTTTTTAGAGAGTTATAAGACAAAACATAAAAATCTAAGATCTACACCTCTAAGCTTAAAAACAGATAATCAAATAGAGTCAACAAGCATAATAAGATAGATTTAAGCACAAATAAGCTAGCAGGTAAGCAGAATAAGCAAATTAGACTAGGGATTTAAAGACAGAAAGGATGAGAAAAACTTACAAAGGCCTTAGCTTAACAAAGGCATCAAATGCTCTAATGAGTTGTCTACAAGCTCTGACTTATTAAGAATAAGCCAGTAAAAGTCCTTATGAGCTCTTCCATGGTAAGCTCATCTTCCAAAAAAAACTCAAAATCCAATAAGCCAAGGTATTAAGGTGATTTTAAGATTTAAGTTTATTAAGAGCTTATTAATAGCTCAATTTGAGCTTAGAGACTCAAAGAGCTTGTATGAGCTTATTAGGAGCTTTTGAAACAGTAACTGAAAACATTTGAAAATGATAAGAGCTTATGACAGATTGTATAAATGAATACTAAATTTCATTAACTTGAAAACTGATTACAAGATTCTAAAAAGGGAATTACAATAACTGAATTTGAAAATTACAAAAGCTAAAGCTAAAAAAATACATAAGCTAAATTTTTAAAAGCTAAAAACTATAAAAAAAAAAGTTGCCTCTTGTGTGTGAGTGAATGCTTGTATTTATAGTGCTGAAAGGATGCTTCTAGGCCCCCGAGTCAGGTTTACACTCTCTTGGATCTTGTCCCTTTAATTTAACCAATCATTGGATACCTATTATGAGCCGTTGGATCATTTTGGTGAGCACACGGATTGCCAACGTGGCTTTCCGTGTGTCAGAGCCATTGTGCTTCTTTAGGGAAGGATTTAGTGTAAAATCTTGCATCTTGGTGTGTTTCCTTGCATCCGCGTGTCATTCCCTTTTGGGTTTCCACCAATGGGAGCGTTTGGTGATGTATAACTCTGCCAAGGTGTCTTTTTTTACTTAAATTGCGTAGCTACGTTGCCAATTTGAATTACCCCTTTGATTTGAGCTTGAGGTAAAACGAGGAAGAAGGTGAATAGTAACAACTTCTTTTCCCGTGTTTTACCTTTTTTTATAAAAGGGTGTGTTTGACCTTGGTTTGACCCAGGGCTTATACAAAGGGAATTGGGCTTGGGTATTTGGGATTGGGGCCGGGCTAAGATTGTTTTATAAAAAAGGTTAACGGGTGTTAACTCTTTTATTAAAAGAGTTAACACCGTTAGGTTTTAGGGATTATTTTTGTAATTTGGTTTAACTTTGAGGGATTGTTTTGGGAAATTTGGGTTTTGTCATTTTGTGTGTTGACTTTGGTTGACCAAGGGTTGATTTTTGTTGACCTTTGATAGCATTCTCCCGGCTCTTGTATTCTTTTTCCTTTCTCGTGTCCGTGATTGTCCGGCTTTGACCGTTTTCTTGAGATTTTTGCAATATCCGTACCTATACAATCATAAAGACAAAACAAGCAATATTCAAGCATTTAAAGCACAAATTTGTCTTTTTAAGGCCATTTTTGATATAAAACGGATATGTGTTTTCACACATATCAGTGTTTTAGAACTTCAGCTGGCTCCAACTGTTGAACATACAACCAAACAAGTGACAAATTTTAAACAAACGCTTAAAGAAGATATGCTTGAAGATCTGAGATATTTTAACTCTCTTGAAAAAGAAGTTGAATCTCTTCAGTCTCAACTAGAACTTCAAAGAACACATTTTTCAAATAAAAATTGATGAGGTGTCATTTTATACACTTTTTCGGGGTCATTTAACCCCCAAAATCATGCAAATATGCCCAATTATTATACTTAATTGTTTTGTTTTGATGCTTTAGCATTTAGGAAGTATTTGGAAGAAAAGCACGTGACTTAGGCTTGATTCGGGAAGAAACTGGACAAAAACACAACACTTCAAGCTTGCGACTTCTATTCTTACGCCTTTACCAAAAGTACCTAGAAGAGAAGATTTTAATCAAGTTTGTGACTTATTAGTGTGTGAAGACGGCGTCAGGATTTGCTATTGACGCCATAAAGAGTGAAGGGCGACGACGTCACCACGACTTGTGACCCGTCACAATGACTGACAAAGATATGCCTTTAGAAGATTCGGCGAGCTAACGGCGTCAGGAAACCCTAGTGACGCCGTCAGACCTGATTTCCTATATATACAAACCTTATTTTTCATATTTTAGTGTGAAAATGTGGAGAATTCATGGGATAACTTTGTAGCAAAGACATTGGTCGATTTTTAAGGGTTTTTAACCATTTGATACTCATTGTAACTCTATGTTTAATTGAAGTGAAGTTCCTAAACTCTTTTAATCATTCAATATGTCTATGTGTTGTTTGATTAATCGTTCTTCGCTTTTAATTAACATGTTTGGCTAAATCTATATGTGTTTGATTATGATTGCATGAAACTTAGTTGTTAATTCTCTTTTATTATTGCTTCTTGTTGGTGGTGTATGCGTTAGGATTTAGAAAACTAGCTTTTGATCTTCATATCATAGTATAGACATCTAGGGAAATGCGATTAGGTTAGAGGATACCTATGATTAGATCTTCATATCTAGATCACCTTGGGGTAGATTCCGAATTAAGTATTTATTACGCGTGAATTTACTATTGGACATGAGTGGTGTCTGCAGGTAACCACTGTCTAGGTTGTCATGTAGATAGCGGACTTGACCAGCCCATTGCTGAATTAGGGAATACTTACACATTACATTAACAAGGGTGACGGGCAATAAATTCAGAGAAAACAACTAGAGAGTATTGCATGATTAGGTAAACATGTTTGTTTAACCATATGAGTTTTTCCATCAATTTACTTTTCTGCATAATTAGGAGTAGTTTAATTTAGTAGTTTAATCAACCCCCTCTTCAAACCCAAGATTTACTTGCTTTCTAAAAAATATAAAATTACAAAAATAATCTTCCATCAACCTTTAGACCTTAGTAATACAATTCGAGCCTAGCCAAACTATTCCCCTAAAGAACAATAATAACCCCCCGAGTCTTGCCTATACAACACTACAACGATTAGGTACTTTGCCTAGGAGGGTTGTAAAACTTCTGCGTTACAACCCACCGCATCAAGTTTTTGGCGCCGTTGTCGGAGAATAGGCTAGGTTTCAGATTCTATCTAGCTTAGGTTTACTCACTAGATTCCTATCAAGTGAGATTTTCTTTTCTTTATAGGTTAGCTCTCTTAGTCTATCTTTTCTTTGTTTATTTGTCCTATAATTTCCATTTGACTATTCATTTCTTCATTATGGAGAACGCGAATCCATTTGGCCAACTTGTCCCACCAAATGCACCACTTGACCTAGTTGTTCAGGAGCTTGATGAGCTAATTGAAATTTCTGCCATGATTGATTCTCGACTTGAGAACATAGACCACGACCTAATTGATGTTTCGCCCCCTGCCTCACCCGAGCAACTGCTCCATAACTTTTTGGACCCACATGAATATCTTGAAATAGATGATATAGTGTTAGACGCTGAGACTATAGATACACCACCTTGTATCCCCTTTTCTTGACTCAGATGATGGTGATGTAGTTAATGACATTTATCTAAACAAAGAATGTTTTAACAGACAAATAAGTAGGTTTAGTGAGAGTGATTGGGCATTCCCTTTCATTATAGGTTTTAGGAACATCGTTGCTTATTTTGATCTCAACATGTCAATGAACATAATTACACGTAAGGCCATCAACACTATAATGGTCTACCAACTAGCAAGTAGGGACGATAATTTTGTTTCAATCATTAGGAATGTACAAGTGTTTGTTGGAAGTTTTTCTTATACAACTGATTTCACTGTTTTTGAGGATATTGAGAAATACATAGAAACCGGGTTATCCGAGGTAGTAATGGGAAAGCCTTTAAAGGATCTAACTCATTTGGAAGACGATTGTAGCAAAGGCTTTATCTCATTTACTAGGCTTTGGGATACTTATATCTTTCAAAATTCCCCGCACGGTACCTTGGCTAAAAAATTGGGGATACCATTAATGGAGTAAAGCCTCACCACTTTTAGTACTTAGTGACGAAGATAAGATGAGTGGACTTAAGTATCCCCATGAAAAGGATAAGTTAATGTACAAGAATTGCTTAAAT
>BQNB010058526.1:24557-37728 GCA_026074375.1 Tanacetum coccineum | reverse complement strand
AAGTCCTGTGTGTCATGCTCATGGAGCTCAGCAAGCTCTGTAACCCTAGTATTGACCTCTCCCACGGTCATAGGTGCTATCTCAGGAACAGCCTCTGCCGGATCTACCCAAGTATCCCTAATACCATACCCAACCTCACTAATCCCTTGACGTCTCGCTTCAACATCCAAGGTGCTGACAAACCCATAATCTGTCCCTCGTCCTCTAATAGGTCTAGCGGTAGAACTCTCCCCGACCTCAAACCTGGAGCCTAGAGTGGATAAAAACAACCTCTTGCGAGGTGGCTGCTCGGACTCGGGAATATCATCCCTACGGTCAACAGGTGGTGGTATGTATAGAGATGGTGGTAGTGGTGGTAGTGGAGGTGATGGTAATGCGGCAGTAACTGCATCAATAAGGGCCTAAGTGGAGGCAATCCTGAGTGTCTGGATTTGGGTTGGACACCCAGATGATGGTAGTAATGGTGATGGCACTGGTGGTGGTGATGAAAGTGCAGGTGGGGCCGTGCACCTAGCAAGGCGCTCTCCTATAGAGGGTGGTGATAGTGAGATATGTGGTGATGGTGATGGAGTAGTCATGGCTAGAAGTCTCTCAACTTTTGCCTCTGGTGGAAGGGATATGGAAGCCTGAAGTCGGACAGTGATCCTAGCTCTAGTGGTAGAAATGTTGGTGGAGGGTGGTGGTATATCAGGCTCTGTTCCCTCAGGTGGGGAAACAAGCTCATCAGTGGGTACAACAATAGCGGAGTCGGCCGGAGCTACGTGCTCCTCCTCATCCTCCTTGTCCTCATCCGCATCCTCATCATTGGCGTCATCCCCAGATGAATCGCCATTGTCATCATCTCCATCATCTCCCCTGTCCATGGGATAGTCAACCAGACCATCCTCTGACTCATCGTCCTTATACTCCTCTGGATCCTCCTTGGGATCCGACTCAGTAACATACTCGGGTGACTCAGCAGTAAGCGAATCAACAGGAGGTAATGGCTGCTCCTCAGCCGGGAACACGTGCTCATCCTCTAATGGTACATACTCAGTGTAACACCCCCAAAAATATGACAACGCAGCGGAATACCACTTTGGGGTGCTACTTCATAATACACATACACAGCATGCAGCTAGATACAAGAGAACGACCTCTAAAATGTACGTTGTAAAACAATCTCTTGATGATATTCTAAAAATCAAAAAAAAAAGATGTCCACCATAATTGCAATCAATCACCAAGAAAAACTATAAATGTAAAGGACTTCCATGCACATCAAATAATCCAAGCATCTAATTCACGTCTGAGAAAACAAGCTATAAAAGAACAAAATGACAACTATAAAAGTTTGTGTTCATAAGCAAAGAATAACATAATGAAGACCAACCACTGAAACAACGACAGAACCAAGCTAAACAAAACCCAAATAAAACAAACCCGCCAGCCCGCCCCCAAAACTACCACCCCCCCCTACCCCCACAACACACCCCCCTCAAACCCCATACATCCATCCCCCAAAAAACATACCCCCCCCCTACCCCCACAAAAACAACACCACCCGCCCCCCACCCCTCAAGACACCCTCCATCCATCCATCCCCCAAAAACATTTCACTACCCCACCCCCCCTGACCCCACTACCCACCACAAACCCCACGCAAACACACCTCCCATCCAGGTCCCCAAACAATACCCCCCCCATAACCCCTGACCCCCCAATACAAATACTGTTCTGTTTCCGACCACTACCCCCCCCCCCCCCCCCCGCCTATAACCTCCCCAGCAACACCCCCCCCTGAATAACCCCCGATCCACCCATCACTACCCGCCCTCCCTGGTTGTAATACCCCCCCACCACCACCCCTCCTCACTCACGACAAAACCAACACCAACCCACCGTTCCTACCCAGCACACCCATAACTAACCCCAACGCAACCCCACACCACCCGCCCCATACACCCCGCGAACCCCCACACCCCCCCGTCCCGCACTCATACACCCCCCCACCTCCACCCCCCCAGCCTGGGCATCCCCACCCCCCCCCGCAAGGCACACAAAAACACACCACACCCGTCTACACGCCCGGCCCGGCCCCCATCCACCCCCCACCCCCACGCCAATATCAAACATCCCGAACAACTGCCGCCCCTCTGCCTCTATCGCACTCCTCCAATACATTAACCCCCCCCCGATCCCCATCGTGCAGAGAATAAATTAAAAGAACACAACCACCAAAAACCCCCAACCCCACCCTCCACCCCCCCCACAGACTCCCATACCGGTGACCCCTCCAAGAACCCCGGTCCGAAAAGTAAAAAATATGAACTCCCGTTAACCGTGACCCCTCCCAAGAACACACCGGGCATTAATAAAAAAAAAATATGTACAATCTAACCCATATACTATAATACCCTAACCCGTTGTCCCCCACCCAAGAACACCAGCATTAAAGTAAAAATATGTACACCCGTTACCGGGACCCCACCAAGAACTCCCCGGGCAGTAATTTAAAATAAAATAAGTAACACTCTAAGAAACTTCTATGTACTTTTACTCACATCACCCCTAAAACCCAACGAACCGCCACACCACAACTCGGATGACCTGCCACCTCGTCCAAGAACACCGTGCATAAAAATTGTTGTTTATCAGTTCAACAGCATAAAGCAAGTCCGTAATCATTTCTAATGAAAGTCAATATGCAATGTGCCCAAAATAAAGTCAAATGAATGTATCACATGCGATGCTATGCAATAAGTATGGTAAACCAATTTTGTAAACAAACAGTAAATGTAATTTTAAACAAGCCATGTTCTCACCCAAAAATATATGTAAAACCAGAATAAACCATGGGCTATAACTCACAAAATCCCCTAAAAAATCAAACACATTGTTAAAATATAACCGATTAAGTATAAGAATTATGTTAGAACAAGCATGTATACCCCTCGCGGTAATAAAACCTCAAAAGATTGAAAGCGAGGCTATTAACACCACCTGATCAAAGACCACGATCAAATAGCCCAAATAAATCACAACCGAATCTTGCAACTATCTCGGCCACGACCCTAAAATTATGTCGCTCTATTATAAAACACGTAAAAAATACGATCAACGATGCGTACATCGTAAAACGACGAAATCATTACAAATTTTAATAAGTAAATATACTATAACATGTGAAGAAATCGACTTTGCACGTCTTAAAATCCTAAACCCTAGGTATAATAATATGAATATATACTATTATCCGTCAAATCATAACTTATTCAAAATTTATAGAAGTTACTATTTTAAGACTCTAACTACGTTTTTAGGACCCAATAATATTGATCAAAAAAAAAATTAATTGAAATAAATATATTTACCGACCATTTAGGGTATAGACAGCCGCAAAAAAAAAAAACTTAATCTTAACTTAAAAGCAGAGACAGATCCACGCGGCAGAATTAAAGTCGTTACGAACAACTTTCGTGTTTCGCCAGAAGGCTGAAACGGACTCGAAAGTGCTCAAATCGTCTAATTAATAGATCTGTCAGATTTAATATATTAAAAATAACTTATTTTCTATTAAAGTGTATATTCCGATTTCACTCCAGTTTCTTCGTTATTGGGAGTTACAAGTCCCGTTTTATGTCTAAACGTCCGTCAAAATATAATTTGTTATATTTTGTATACCAAAGTCTGACTTTTCAAAGTCTCGAATCCCGAATCCCATATTCTATTTTCTGGTCAAAATGACCCGTTACAAACTCGCGCCAAAATCCGTTTTTAGCTCAAAAACTTATCTAAAATGTGTCTCTCATGGCTTATAGCTTAATATCAATCCCGTTTTAATATTAATACATATTTTACTTAGACGTCGCAAGTTTCATTAGATTTTCATCACGTATACATTTTATCGATAATATAAACGAAATAATCGAATGCTTTTAAATTAAAGGCACCCTTTTTCGGTGTCAACACAATCAAACGCACCCATTTCCGTTGCAAACCAAACACACCCTTCAAGGTTGTTTCCGCAGCCAAACCCGACACACCCCGGCTGTCCCGCAGCCAAACTCGACACACCCTATACCTATGTCATTACAACCAAACGTACCCCGGCTGTTTGACAGCCAAACAAACAAACAAACTTCCCTAGCCCGACTGACCTAAACCAAACAGCCCCCTTATGGGCTGTTTTAAATACCAAACGCACCCTAACCGGTGCCGGAACAAGCCAAACGCACCCTTGTGCGTGGCTGTTAAGCCAAACGCACCCTTGTGCATTATTATAAACCAAACGTGCCCTATGTGGTCACAACCCAACCCGAACGCAGCCCCTTGCTGCTGACTCGGAAACCAAACGCGCCCTTTGTTAATAACCAAACCCACCCGCATCCTTTTCTTGATATAACCAAAACCAACGCACCCTTTGGGGTGGCTGTGAACATCAACCCAACGCACCCTTGTTGGTAGAACAATCAAACACCCCAGGCTGTGAACCCACGAACCCGACCCAAATCAACGCACCCTTTAAACACAACGCATCTTATTTGTTCTGAGACAACCCAACACACCCGTTAGTGGGGAGGGGGGCTGCCATCAACCCAACTCACCCTCGGTGGTGATATTACCACAAACCCGACGCACCCGGTGTGGTGTTACCACAAACCCGACGCACCCCATGGCGTTCTTTCAAACCAAAACGCACCCTTGGCTGTGAACCTGCCAAAACCAAACGGACCCTAGTCTTGTATAACAACCAACGAACACCCCTTTCTTGTGCTAACCCAAAACCAGACGCACCCTCTTCGGGTGGTGGCTGTCCCACAACAAACGCACCCTTTTCGGGTGGTTTTACAACCAAACGCACCCTGGTGGGTTAGACCAAACGCACCCTATGCGTTGCATAACCCAGAAACAAACGCCCATCGTGGTGTTATAAACCTCAAACGCACCCTTCTGTATATAACCACGCGCACCCTTTTGTTCCTATACTAAGCCGCACGCACCCTTTTTGTTATTATACCACCGAACGCACCCTTGTTGCGACTGCGAACCAAAAACAAACGCACCCTCATTGGTGTTTACCACCAACAGCCGCACCCTTGGTGGTGTGTGGCTGTGATGGTGAGGTGACGATGGTGGTGTGGGTGGCGCGTGGAGGAGAGTGGTGTAGGGGATCGAGTAGAGTTAAATGGAGATCAGAATCGTCTATATCAAGACTGTATTCCCATGGATCATTTTCGTTAGTGAAATTGGAATCCATCTGGATAGTTGGATAAGAAGTTGTGTGATATAATGAGGAGATGGTGGGGGTATTTATAACGAAAAACTAGCCGTTGGAATTCAAAATTTGAAAATATAATAACGGAATTTAAAATACAATACTTTATTTAAAACATTAAATTAAAACAACATTACACTAAAATAGTTTCTAGTTTATTAATCTGATGACTCGTAATCTGAATCAATTCTCATCACCCCAAATTCCATAAAGTATTCATCATCATCAGCTTGTTTTTGCCTAATCTTCTCCTCCCGTGCCTTTTCATCCATTGTTTGTTCTTCTAGTGTTTCTCTTAAGGCTTCTTCATCTAGATGTAGTTGATGTAACTCTTCCGCAGTAAGGTATACATCACCAATCTCATGTGTCTGTGATGACGAACCACCTATATGGGTTTCTGAGCGGTGGTTGTATTTTTCATGTATCCAAGCTAACTTAGCATTCATTTGTTTTTCTAGTTTTGCTGCCTTTCTGTACATAGAAAGATTTAGCTCGTAATCTTTATCAGAACCTTCTTTTAAGAAAGTGTCGATCAAAGCATGGCTCTCTTGTGGAATGTGATTACATTTCTCGTATTCGTTTCTAAGATCTTCTTTAGTTGTGCATGCATTATCAAATTGCAAGGCTAAATCTGGAATCGCTTTCTGATGAACCATATCTTTGTCAATTTGTTTTTGAACCAAAGCTTGGATTTTATCGTCGCTATGTGGTATCGAACAAGCCATTCAAAAAAGATAATGAAAGTGTATAAAATGTATGTGTTTTGTGATTAAAAATGGTATAAAAAGTGAGATTTTATAGTGAATGGGGGATTGTTTATTTTTTTAAATAAAAATATAAAAGAAAGAGTTAATTTTTTTAATACGAAATCTTCCTCCAATTGTAAGGTCGTGCAGAAGACCCTAACTTTGCAAAAGTTGGGGGTGACCAGGTCTTGCTTCGGTCGGCGTAGTGGGGTGACCAAGGTCCCTTTTATTGCCACATGGGACGACCGACCGCAAAAGGTCGTCCCATTACGTTCATAATATTACATTCTCCTACTTGACAGGATATTTCTTCATGGTACAACATAAGGCTAGCAAATCAAATCTTATTGATCGTCATCATAAGTATCTCAACACAACAAATCACATAATGGGGATTATGATGGTCATACGCAGTATTTCTCGTATACCCCTTTTCATATATCGCAACATTATGAACTCATCATGCTAGATTCATAAGTTATATATGAATAACATATAGTCCACATACTTGTTATGATGATACATAAAATTTCTTATTTCATACATAAATACATGCTTAAGATAATGAATAAGAAATAAACCTTTTATTGAGCTCAAGAGTGTTTTAACATCATAATTAGTTATCAATACAACCAAGACCCAACCTAGGAACATGTTGCGTAAATTTGTTTGGTGGTAAACCCTTGGTAAGAGGATCCGCAATCATTAGATCCGTACTAATATGTTCGAGATACACTCTTTGTTTCTGAATTTCATCTTTCACGATAAAGAACTTTATATCCATGTGTTTTGCACATTTAGAGTACTTATCGTTTTTAGAGAAGAAAATTGTTGCTGCATTATCACAATAAATTTTCAGCGGCTTGCTTACAGTGTCGACAACCCCAAGCTCTGAAATAAAGTTTTGCAACCATAATGCATGAATAGTAGCCTCATAACAAGCTACAAATTCTGCTTCCATGATAGATGAATCTCTCAAGAATTTTATCGATATAGGCCTTTTGAGACAGTCCAAATAGACCTTTAGATACGTCACAAAATATTAGAATTCCAATCACATAAGATGCCTCACCCATATCTTTCATTTCAAAATTCTTAGAGAGATATCCTTTAGTCTTGGCAATAAACCAAAGTCATTAGTCGCAAGCAAGATATCATCAACATATAGAACCAAAAATATAAACTTGCTCCCACTGATCTTGCGATATATACATCAATCAACGATGATTTCTTCAAAATCAAAAGATGTAATGGTATCATTGAACTTAATATACCATTTTTCTAGAAGCTTGTTTAAGTCCATATATTGATTTCTTTAGTTTACATACCATCTTTTCTTTACCATCAATTAAAAACCCTTCAGGTTGTTTCATATAAACTTCTTCCTCAATATTTCCATTCAGAAAGGCGGTTTTCACATCCATTTGATGTAGCTCTAAGTCAAAATGAGCCACTAATGCCAATATTATTCTCAATGTATCATTCTTTGAGAAAAAGTCTCATTGTAATCAACACTATTTTTCTGAGTATAACCTTTGGCTACAAGTCTAGCTTTATATCTTTCAACATTGCCTTTAGAGTCGCGTTTGGTCTTAAGGACCCATTTTCAACCAACTCGTTTAGAACCTTATGGCAAGTTTACAAGATCCCAGACTTTATTTGCAGCCATCGATTTCAACTCTTCTTTCATAGCGTCAATCCACATTTCAGACTTATCACTTTTACGGCTTGTGAAAATAATACAGGATCATTATCTATACCAATATCAAAATCTGTCTCTTGCAAGTAAACTATATAATCATAAGGAATAGCTGACTTCTAACCCTTACAGGTTTGCTTAATGTTATTTCTAACTAAGACACTTAGTTTGAGTTGGTAAAGTATTTTCTTCATGGATGTGTTGTTCTTATTCCAATGTTGTTCTTGATTTTGAAATACAGGAACAACATCTGGTGTAGTTATAGGAATTATTAACATTCAATGGGATCATCACCCCTTATTTCGTTTAATATCCATAACATGTATTTCCAACACTCCCACAAACTTCACCATTTTCCCAAATATTAGAGGCATGCCTGATTTAGACAATTCTAGAACTATGGTTTTAGATAACAAAACCTATACCCTTCTAGACTTCACTAGGTACCCAATAAAGTAAACACTAACGGTTCGAGAATCCATTTTCTTTCTTTCTTGTGGATTGAAACTCGTGCCTCTGCGGACAAACCATAAACATCAAGGTGTCTCATACTAGGTTTTCATTCCAGTCTATAAATCAAAATGAGTTTTATGGAACTGACTTACTATAATCCCAATTTACAGATACACTGTGATTCTAAGTGCATATATCCATAAACTTTTGGGTACCTAACCATCTCCATAATGTTCAATTTCGCCTTTCCGGCCATACTCATTGTTGTGGCGTACCTGGCATAGTATATTGAGCACATATGCCACGACTTTCGAGAAACTTTTCAAAAGGAACAAGACACTGTCCACATTCATCATACTTTTTATAATATTCACCACCTATATCAGATCTTACAATTTTCACTTTTCTATCTAGATGCCTTTCAACCTCATTTACAAACACCTCGAGAGCATTTATAGATTGAGATTATTCATGCAGCAAATAGACATATCCATAACATGAAAAATCATCTAGGAGATAAAGTATTTTTCTCAAGTGAAGTATGTAGTATCAAATGGTCCACAAATATCGATGTGTATAATTTCAAGGAGATTGTTGCTTCTTGTGGAACCTTTCTTTCTATGTTTGGTTTGCTTACCCTTTATGCATTCCACACATAAGACAAAATTAGTGAAGTCTAGATTCGGTAGAGTCTCGTTTTTCTAATCTTTCTTTGGATATATGACCCAAACGTTTATGCTACAAGAAGACAGAACTTTCATTCACCATACTACATTTCGTTCCAACATTATGTTCAACAGTAAGTAGAGATTCAAAAAAAACATCATCAAGCTTTAATTTATAAATTATCAATAAGAATACCATAACCAATAAAGGATTTATCTATAGCCTATATAAAAGAAGGTTTTTGAAACCATCATATTGACCCAAAAATATGTAAAATCAATAATAATCAACGCATCATATTAAAAGTAGAAACCGGCTCACCAAAATAACTCTTCGAACCAACCATTAACAGCTTACCCACGAAAATCAATTGCTAGGGCTAGATCTGTGAAGAATAAAAACGATGAAAATTCATTAACAAACAAAGAATGTTGCCATAACAAACACTGAATGCTAATCGATTGACCAATAATTTGTATCACCAAATGCTAATCGATCCAAGGTATGATTTTTATTTTCAGTTATTCATAATTCATTCTTGATATTAATGATACTTCAACTGTTTAAAATCCATAAAAACCCTAATACCTAAAACTATAATTTAATAGCGTGATGGAAAATCATGATTTTAATTTTAATTTTTTTTCTTGCAACTATAATCTTTTGGTGCACAAAAAGATACCACTTGCGATACAAACATTGTAGCAATTACATGTGGAAGATGATAAAACTACCAATGTTGAACAAAAGGATCATGATATTATTTTATGCTAATTACATGTTTTTTTAACATCACTGATGATAATGATCATGTTTTTTGTTTTTTTATTATAATTTTTTGCCAGTATATGCAATATCAATATTTAAAAATATTTTTTTAATTATATTTTAACAAGATAATGAGGTAAAAAAATGTGTGGTTTGATCTTATCAGTTGGTTTGTCCTTGTGGAAGATGATAAAACTATGAAAATTGAAAAATATATTTACCCATTGTGGAGGATGATAAAAATCCCTGAAAATTTGGTCATTTTAATCAATCTCACGCAAATACAGCTAATTTTGTTAATTGGTTTGATTTGATATACCATTCCCTTATTTTGACAAAATTGTAAGATTTATCTGATAGAAAAGCGATGCGTGTTATCCATCCCCAACTTTTGTTTTAAGAAACCACTTTTTGTCTCTTTCAGGTTAATAAAGGGAAGCTTGAGAGGAGTGCTCGAAGGTACTTTCAGCAGCTTATTGATGCTATTGCATATTGCCATGAAAATTGAGTGTACCATAGATATTTAAAGGTGAGAACTGAGAAGGATTGTTTAAATTAAGATTCTTTTATTATGAGAGGAGGTATTTTCATGTCTCGTTTATGCTGACAGTCTTTCTTGTAATAACAAGCCAGAAAATGAGGATGTATTTTCATGTCTCGTCTATGCTGACAGTCTTTCTTGTAATAACTAGCCTGGAAATCTTCTTCTGGATTCTGAAGGGAAGCTCAAGGTTTCTGATTTTAGACTCAGTGCATTACCGCAAGAAGTAAGCATCCTATATAGATTTTTCAGTAAAGGTTGGAAAATGGGCGAGTTGGGCGGCTTAGGTAATAGGGAATATTGTTGTACGGTTCAAAACGGACGGCTTAGGAGATTGTATGAATTAGACTTCTATATATGCGACTTCTATCCTTTCCCCTTTGCTATACTTTATTTGACCCATTAGAGACAAACATAACCAAACCAACCCATTAATTAGTTAACGGGGTATCTCTTGATGTGTTTTCTGATTTTATACTTATTTGTAGGGCGTTGAACTTCTGTATACCACTTGTGGAACCCCAAATTATATTGTGCCCGAGGTACATCCTTTTCAGAATTCTGATCCCTTCGTCCACTTTTACATACTTTATATAAGTCCATTTCCAAATTTTGGTTTCAGGTTAAAACACTATATCAAGCAAAAAACAACATATGTTTGAATGCAATAGATCCAACACTACTTATTCCAGGTGATTTTTCATGTCTATCATCTAATATTTATGTCTTTTGCTTTGTTTACAGATAAGCATAATTATCTCTTCGAATATAAGATGTAAAAATGGATGTGGTTGAATGATTCTGTTGGGTGTTCTTTTTGTTTTGTTCTTTTCTAAAAAGATCACACAATTTATGTTTAATCTTTTTGCTATTGCAGATATCAAACTAATACTACGTGATTCAAATGCTCTTTCCTAGCGGGAATCTGTGTTTTCAAAATGTTCCGAGTTGATAAATGTGGCCTTGTGGGTCAATCAGACCTGACCCGTTTCAACCCGTACTAATGATCCGTCCCCAGCCTGCCCATCTTGATACCTCTACTCATAAATGTTAGGATGACTTTAAATTGTTAATAACGGATTATTACTTAATACTTCCAGGTTGGTTGGTTGGTGGGTTACTCAAAAGATTCTGATGATCCGTTTGGTAGACTCATAAGCATAATACCACGTGTAGGCAATTTATTGGCAAAAGTTATATAACCCAAGGTATATTTATAAAGATGATAATGACAACACCATAGTTTTCTTCTTATGGTTTACTTAATAGTCACACCCATATTTAAAATGTTGTTGATTCTAAACAATGCCTTTTTTTGTTTTTCTTATAAACAAGCTTTGTGATTATCTGTTATTTTGGGTTTTAGGGTGATGGAATGAAGAACCAGTATAGTATTTTGGTGAAGTTTGAGGACCAAAAATAAACAGTTGAATTTCATAAGCTTTTTAATGGAAGGTGGTTTTCATACCTAGAGGTTTTCCTCATTCATTATGTGTAATTTTTTTGGTTGCTTTACGTACCAAAAAAACTTTTCTTTGATATATAATAAATTGTTATGTTTGAATACAGACACAATCATGTCGTGCGCTTTCCACTGACGTGCAATATACACGCGTGATTGAGCACATACAGACTTCCCCTGCAAGTACAGAGCTAGCCTCCTATCCAATCTCTCTTGGTAAATTCTAACTTCTAATCCTACACATATAGGTCTTTTTTTACAAAGAACAAACATGTTCGCTAATTTCATTATATGTGGATAGTTGGAGTAAAGTAGGGACATATGAATTTAGAGTCACAATGGAAATAGTAACATCAGCGAGTAACATAGGATCCCTAAATTGAATCACTGTTACTTTAGGTAGGTGCGAATAGTGAATTTGGCCTTGCCGTTACTTAATGTACTTGCTGATTGTTGTTGTTTGTGGATTGATTTTGTTCGTAATTAAATGTTACAATATTCTATGAACTTAAACATGGCTCTATAGATCAATATTTGATTACAATTGCCAAAATGCAGGGCATATACTATCTGAAAACTTGCAAACTGTGGAAATAACTACCAAAATGCAGGCCGTATACTTTCTGAAAACTTTTAGGTGATTTTATTCTCTAAACTCAATAAGTATGTTCTAACACCCAAACAACTTATGCCTTACTAGGTCGTTTTTGAGAATTCAGTTATTAGTGGCTTTTATAAGTGAGCTTTATTAGCTGATAATCTAATAGGCTAAGAAGTAGTTGTTGTTTACGTAAGCTTAGCCAAACACAATCAAGTGTTTGGGTTGAACACAACCATCTTTTATTTCTTGAAAACTCACTTCATTACACCTCCTGTAGTTGTGAACCAGTAATAGTAGTCCTCAAGCATTTTAATTGGTAGTATTTTATATATAAAAGTTGTCAATAAAATATGTTATTATAAATCAAGTATTATCTAATAGTATTATGATCCATTTGCATTTCAACGTTTGAGAGTATCCCTGCAAAAGTACGTACAAATAGCCCAAAACCAAGTAGTAGGATTTGTTTCAAACCCAGTTGTACCCGCTTTGAATCCATATATAAAGGAGAAATTAACTTGATAACGTGCCCAGTAATATACGTTTCCCGCATACATTTTGTACTTCTAAACATAATAAGCTCTATTATATAGGTCCTCCACTGTCAAGATGTGAACCACAAGAGCCCTGCGTCAAATTTGGATGGGTCGAATACAGTTCGTCCGGCCTAAGCCCATCATATGATCCTAGAACCTGAACTGGAGCAACCATTTTTCCCTATTTTACTTTTTTATCAATCTCACATCATCCAAGCAGGACCACTTCCCGTGATTGGTACTAAGATCCTTTCTTTTCTTGACCACGGTAAATCTTACTCATTTAGCATTCAAGTTTTTCTTTATCTCATAGTTTAACGTGAATGTGATCATGGGACCTACAATATGGCTTTGTTGATCGAAAATAGAGGTGGATCATCCATGAACTATATATTTACATTCAACTATTCCTTCTCGACTTCTATGTTTATAATTTCAGGAC
>BQNB010058526.1:0-23597 GCA_026074375.1 Tanacetum coccineum | reverse complement strand
AACCCTATTTTTTACCTATAAATACCCACTACTTTACCTATTTTTATATACAACTCTTCCTATTTATATACAATCTCTCTAAAAACTTCACACTCCATTTTATTTTCAAAAAAATGTCTCACCAAAACACTCCCCGACCCACCAAACGTCAACCAAGAAACCCCATCCGAAGCAATCCACCGACACCCGATGGCACGTTTACGCTCTGAAACCTGTCACCGAACCCGAACTTACTACGGCCACAATCATACTGTCACCAACCTTACCCAAACCAACCATATCAAAACCCGGCACCGGCACCGAAATAATACGGGTTTCACGGTTTCGGGTCATAGCCAAACACGTTTCAGGATTACTCGTCCCAACATTCCTCGTTTCCATTTAGCCACCAAGACTACGTCTCACAAACCCAAATGGGTGGTTCGTTATCACAACTACGTACGGATCCAGCCATTTCTCCGATTAATGCATTTCCGATCGCAGATTTGTACACGTCGGAATTTTCAGAGTCTTTACAAGAAAACACCGGTTATTGGCAAGAACCCAATCCTCATGAGGCAATGGGTGAACAAGTCGCGACCTCACCAACGAAGAAGAAAAAGAAGAAGCCAACCCTTAATCGCCAAAAGAGAACGATTCAAACCGATGATGCACCCCGATAGATTGCGTGAACAACTGAGGAAGAAATTATGTTGGCTAACGATTGGGTTGTCGTTTCTGAAAATAGCAAGCATGGTAATGCGAGCAAGCAAGATGGCTTTTGGTGTGAGGTTTAGGATTACATAGAGAGCAAAAAAAAGGTTGGTCGCCGAACGTACAATATGGTGGTGGGAAAATGAAAGACGGTGCGCCCGACCGTGGTTCAGTTTTGTGGAGTGTACGGTAACGTCATGCGTATGGCGCAGGAGAGTGGAGCCGGATACGAAGATTACGTTCAAAGGGCAATGAATCACTATCAAACTGAAACTGGACTCCCCTTAAATTTCGTCATTGTTGGGATGTTTTAAAAGATAGTCTAAAATTTAAAGAGCATTTCCAAACTTCAACACATGGTCTGAGGGGGGTAAAAAGATACACAATTCATCTGGTTCTAGTTCATTCAACACAGAGTCTGGGGACGCTAGTATTAATATGAATACTAATGTTGTCGATGAAGATGAGGTGCAGGAAATTCGACGACCAGGAGGAAGGGACAAAGCGAGAGCTGCTGCGAAAAATAAAGGTTCAAAAGCGCCAGGATCGTCAACTATGAATGACGATGCATTGGCTAGGTTGATGGTAACCGAGACGATAACTCAGGAGAAAGCAGAACGCTTAGCATTTATGGAGATCAAAAGGAGAGAGGTGGAATGTCATGAACGAGAGGTTGCAACTCAGGAGTATCGAGCACAACAAGAAGACATAAGGTTTTATCTGCAGCCATACGATCACTTGACCGGGGACCAGCGGTTGGCAATGGATGAAGCAAGGGCAAAGATCAAGGCGAAGTATAATTTGCACTATTAGTTTACGTTTTAAGTTTTTCTTTATCTATGTATCGTATCGTTTTTATTTATCTATGTATCGTTTAAGTTTTTAATCTATGAATAAAAGTTTGAGTTAATTACATGGTTCGTCCATGTGGTTTAGGCCAAATCCCTAATTTAGTCCCTATCTTTTTTTTCTTGCTTCATTGATCCCTATCTCGAAACTATTGCACACCATCCACCCTATCTCCAAATTGAGTTAAGTGGGCTCGTTAACTCACCCACCCACAGGGGTATTTTCGTCTTTACAAGTTTTAACGTTTAACTTATTTATTTTTTTCACAATAAGTAATTTTGTTCCTTAAAATACTTTGACCCACCCTATTTAGTCAATCACTCCATCATAAAACACACACACAGACACACTTAAAATCAAATAAAATCCGCCTCTAAAAAATCAAAGATGAACTTCTGTCATTGTGGTAAACATGTTATGGTTCGTACGTCATGGACACCAAGGCATCCAGGGCGTCGCTTTCTATCTTGTCCTGATGTGGTAAAGTTTTTTGAAACCCTAAATTTGTTATTTAGGGTTTAATGGTAATCAATTAAATTGGGTAAGTAATTTGTTTTGCATTCTATTTTAGGGCTCGAATTGTAGGTTTATTGATTGGGTGGACCCCCCAATGTGCCAACGATCAACTCTCGTCATACCTGGACTATTGAGGAATATTAACAACCTACAAGCTCAGGTTGCAGAAGTTCAAGAGGCTCGTGCTAGGATCAAGAAATATCTGATCATAACATGGATCCTAATTTTATCGTGGGTGTTGTTCAAGATTTTATTTTAAACTAGTTTATGGCTGTAGGTGTATAGAACAATGGATTTAGTGGTTGTTATATTATGTGGTTATGTAAAAGCAACCCAAATTTTGTGTTTTGTAATGATGGTAAAATCTAATGAATGAATGCGTTATTAATCTATTTGATTGTGTTTCAGGAGAATGGATTTTGTTTTAAGTATTGGGTCATGATTCCTTGTTTGGGGTAGAATTTGTTGTTCATTACCTTATTTGTTTGGTTGCATACTGCAACATGTCACTTAGAATTTTGTTTTAAGTATTAGGTCATAATGGTATAAAATAGGTTAAAAGTCTACAACATAATGGTAAATCAACAACAAAGTTAATGGTTCAAAATGGGTTCATATTCATCCCAAAACAAACAGACATAAGTTTAGATAAAGGAAATTATTTGGTTGCATACTGTAACATCTAACAGACACAAAATGAAAATGACAGAGTTATTAGTTTGGTTGCATACTACAACATCTAACAGACAAGCACAAAAGTGCAGACAAAGAAAATGAACACTACACTTTCTTTTTTGCCTTGTTGACATGCTTTTTTGCAGCAGCAGTTGGTTGGTTTCCTTTATTGGTAGCCTTAGATCTTGTCTGCACACCAACAACAACATTGTTAGGCTTCTTAGCTGCTTGACTAGTTCCAGTAGTGGTATCAGATCTTGGCCTTTTCTTGCCTGCATTACTTGTGCTACCTTTGTTGCCTGCATCCTTTCTTGGACCTGTGCAGCTTCTCTTGTTGTGGCCCTTTGATTTGCATAACACACATGTCACAGTCTTTGATGCCCTAGACAGCTTTCCATTTTTCACCATCTAAATATCCTCACCAGCAGACTTCTTTCTGTTCTTGGGTGGTCTGCCAACCTGTGGATGATGATTTGGAGGAAGGATGGTGGTTGGAATGGGAGTATTTGGCCACATGATCTTGTCTCTAATAGGATTAACGTGGTGACTGTAAACTTGTTTCCATGTATCTAGCCTATAACAAGGATGCACCTAACTTTCAAGCAAGCCCACCTCCATGTTGTTAGATGCCATATTTCAATTATTAGCTACTGCATGTTTACATGGCATTCCTGTGATTTCCCATTTTCTGCAAGAACATGTTCTGTTTTTCACATCAACCACACAAACCTCACCCCATTGTCCTGTTACCCTATACAAACTACCTGCATTAAAATTAGCAATGCACTGACTAGCTTCAGCCTTAATCACATTAAATAGCCTGGTAGCAGTAGGTGTTAGAGGACCATCACTTCTCTCTATAACTTGCTTAACATTCACAATCCTTTTCATTAAGTACTCTCTAGCATTGCCTATCCCTACCATCTACCAACTGACTGTTAAAAACTTCACAAAGGTTGTTTAATAAGATATCAGTTTTAGCCCTCCCTGTCAAACAATTCCTAATTAGCAAAGTTATCTAAAAATGTAAACATGATAAAGAAAATATTCAAGTCTTAATATTACCCGAGAAGTGTGATCTAGCCCAGTGATTTGGTGGTATCTTTGCTAGTCATTCATAGCACTCTTTGTTGAAAGCCTTAAGTTCATCCATAACCTTTTCAAAGTATGGTACTGTCAAAGCAGTTGCAGCCTTCCATAGTAACTCTTTGTATGCAGCTCCTCTCCACTTTAACTTCATGTTTTCATGAATGTGCCTAAGACAAAACATGTGTTCTGCTGCTGGAAAGAGCTCTGCAATAGCTGGTATGATTCCCTGATTTGTATGGAAAAGAACCTTTAATTAGTATGCAATAGACAAAATTGTAATAAATGTGTAAGTTAAGATAAAAGCTTACCTTCTCTCTGTCACTAATGTACATTATGTTTTTACCACTAAAACCTATTTTCTTAACCATGTCATTAAGCTCATGGACTAAGAACTCATCAATATCAATGCAATCAAAATAAGCAAAGTCACCATTAACATATCTCATACCAGGTGATTCAGTGAAGCAACCAGCATAATTAACCTTCAATGAAAACAGAGTCTCTTGAGTTGCTACAAAAACGATCACAACAAACAGAAATAAATTAAGGTTTTTGAGCACATGCTAAAAATTAGGGGTTTCCTTCCTAAACTATTTAATAACGTGTACATAATCAAATGACATTTAAAATAAGCCACAAAAAAGGTAAAAAAAAATTCAAAAAATCAACTTTAACATACCATAAGCCTCGTAAACATCAATGTCGTCCTGACTAGCACGCATAGACCACATGGCTATGGAAGCTACCATTGAATGAAGTTTATTCGATTATCGTTCGTAATGAGGAAGATGTCTGGTTATGGTGGGTGAGATGAGAGAGATTTGGGGGGCAACAAAACTATTTAATGGGGATGTGATATGAAATGACGGGGGTTGGTACTTTATAAATAAGTTAAACGTTAAAACTTGTAAAGACAAAAATACCCCTGTGGGTGGGTGAGTTAACAAGCCCACTTAACTCAATTTGGAGATAGAGGTGGATGGTGTGCAATAGTTTTGAGATAGGGATCAACGAAGCAAAAAAAAGATAGGGACTCAATTAGGGATTTGGCCTAAACCACATGGACGAACCATATAATTAACTCTAAAAGTTTTTAATTTAGTTTACGTTTTTATTAATTTCGTACGTTTACGTTTACGTAAATAGTTACTCCCTCCGTCCCATTTTTATTGTCCACGTTTCTTTTTTTGGATGTCCCAATTTAATTGTCCACTGCTAAAAATAGATAGGGAAATTTGATCAAGCTTACTATATTACCCTTGTTTGAAATTATTATTACAAATTTTAAAGAAGACTTTAATTAATTAGTTAAGGGTAAAACTGTCATTCTGTCAAAAAGTAAAAAAGAGAAAGTTGTAATAAATACATTTTTTTTAAACTGTGTGTTTTTTGTCGGGAGACAATAATTTTGGGACGGAGGGAGTACGTTTTTAGTTTATAAATAAACGTATTCAAATAAAAAAAGTGAGTAAGGTGAATTTTAGTTGTTAGGTGAGTTTTTATTACGGTTAAAGGTGAGTTGTGGTGAGTTTTAAAATTAGAAAGAGAAAGTTATTGTGACGCTGACGTGTCAGGTGAGTTTTTCACCCTTATATCATGCGGCCTTAAAAACCTTTCATTCTTTCCATTTCAAAATAAGTGTTTTATGTTTCTATTCAAAATAAATGTTTACTTTTCATCTCAATTAATTAAAAAAAAAGATAGTGAATAAAATTGATATTTGATTGTTGAAATGTGTAGTTGATTTATGCATGTACTTTGCTAAAAAAAGATTATGTACGTACAAAATAAACATTTAATTTTTTTTGGAATGGAGCGAGTATAAGTTTAAAGAGATAAGATGGATTTGATGACATAGACAAAACATTTTGCACGTTATTATAAAATATGGTTTTAAATAAAGGAAGTGGGGGTGAATACTTTTTAATAACTTTTGTTGTGTACGATACGTGCCTCGTGCGCGTATTGTTTTCATTTTCAGATCACTATTTTCAAAAGTCAAATAAAAAATCGATTTGGTCTCGATCCATATTTTAGATGTCAATTTTGTATATAATATTGTACACACTTTTGGAATAAATGGTTACATGCATGTTATTATTCTCTTTCGCGTACTCTTGAAAATGTGATCCTAGGTATATAATTCGTAACAAAAATTCATAAAGCATTGTACGCTTTCAAATGAACTTTACGAAAACTAATAGTGAAGATTCACATAAAACGTCGATATGATTGCGACATTAGCCTAAAAAGATATAAATGTTTAGTTAAGTCAAATCAAGATTCGAATCGTAGCCATTCACTATTTTACATATATGTCAACAAAGATAGGTCCTACGACTTCATGCCCATCTTCATAACTGAGTGTGACTTGTATTTTCTTGTTTATAGAGATAACAAACTTTGCTTCAAGAATTTAATAAAGACAGTCGCAATATTTAACTTATGTCGCGTTTACATAAGGAGCTATGAAGAAATGAAACTTTTTTTCTTTTTCTTAACCCTTTGTTGAAATAACAGAACAACAACAACCCATCATTTTATGATTTACAAATTGACTTGATATGTTCTTTATTGCTTATATGTGATTTTTCATTGAGAAGTATGAAAGACATTACGTGACCAAAACGTGATATGGTCAAACATTGCCGAAGACAATAATTATAGCGCCTACAATCGTGAGTGTTCACATTCTAATCCAGCTATAATAATAAATATATACGTGCTATTATTGGTATCTTTCTTGTCCGTCATAAAATAAAATAAAAAGCTTAAGTATTACATACTCTCTTAAAAAGTCATTCGTACCCTTCAAGTTTTTTTTTATTTTTTTATCTTTTTAATTTTTTTAAAATATTTGTAATTTTGTTAATATTATAAAATTGTGAAACTGAAATTGCGGATTAAAAATTATAAAGTTTAACAAGTCAAAAGCATGAAACTTTAATAAAATATGGAACAGGACATGATATAAAATTGCGTTATACTGTAAAAATGGGGTACAAAAGGAAGCTTTTGTACCTTTTTTGTACTTTTGAGTGGCCAAGAGGTACCAATAGTAGCATCCTAAAAAAACTACAAAAAGGTACAAAACATGTTTTTTGTCTCCCAGTTTACAGTGCAACACAGTCTTTTATTAGTTTTTGTTCCGTATTTTTTTTCAGTTTCATACTTTTGACTTGTTAAACTTTATAATTTTTATTCCGCACTTTCAGTTTCACAGTTTTATAATATAAACAAAATTATAAAAATTAAAAACATTTCGATAACAGTTATATATTGTGATTTTTTTAAACATTTCCGTAACTACTTACTGAGTACCCTCCTTTCTGTATACTATTAGATATTATGTCGATTAAAGGACAAATTGGGAAATCCTTTTTCAAACTTGGCTTGTCGATTTAAATTCCAAAAGCAACTCACTCAATATGGTGTTGTTACGCATACATCTGTGACGCACCTTTTATTTTATCTTGACACGTATCTCTACGGGATTAGATATTTTTTTATTAATTTTTATTTCGTATATTTTCCATTTTTATCTTTTTTATCTTTAATTTTTAGCAAACTTTTTTTTCTTCGTATTTTCTGTTTTGTAATTTTATAATAATAAAAAAAGGGGCAATTTCATATTTCCCCATCTTTTCACTATTAATTTCATATTTACCCAAACATGCATCAAAAGTGTGGTACATCATGCATTCAAATGTTGTAATTTGAGTATATATGAAATTATCGGTGAAAAGAGGGGGAGATATGAAATTAATCCATAAAAAAATTATACGTAGAATAAATTAGACTAAAGGAATCATTTTCGTGAATTATCTTTGAGCTTCTATTTGCCATTGTTTATAAATATACAACTTTAACGATGGAAAACGTATCACTTCCTAAAAGCATTAGCATTATACATGCAATTTACTTTAAACTTGCTAGAGAGTTGAGACAACCTTTTCAATATAATATATCATTACATCGATGATTACTACCATGACATGTACAGGTGTAAAAGAATAAGTGATGCAATAAATATCTTTTTATCGTCAACCGTATTTCTTAATCGATCGGCAAACATGACTCGTAACAATGATGCAATTCTAATCTGAAAAATGCGTTCATATACACTACCAAAATCAAGTTCGATCTTAAACATTCTTATAACTCTGTTATGAAGCATATTTATAAGCTAAAACATCTTTTTGATAAGTATAGACTTTGATCAAACTTTGAAATTAGAAAAGTATATGGCAAGTGAATATCTCACTGAAAGCACCCGACACGAGCCACCGGCCAAGAAAAAGGCACATCGTAGTCAAAGATTAGGAAAAAAAGGGTTAGTCATTGTAGTCAAATTTAGTTAATTAATTCTTATATTTATCAGTAACGGTATGAAAATAGTGAATATACGATCCTTTATCCGTCTATTCTTATTTCCGTTTTGAGACTGTAGCAGCTATGTTTGTTTAACGATATATGATCATACACGACGTATGACAGTGGGTTGAAAAGAGTTGTTAAATTTAGACGCAGGTTCTGAAAACAGATTAACCAATTAGGGGAGGTCGTCTAATGACAAAAGTCTTTTAACTATCATCACAAAATGTGAGATATTATAATTATAATTATAATTATAATTATAATTATAACTATATCCTAAAACCCATCACGGGTAAAGACAAAAAATGGGTGGGCTAGGCCTTTTTCCGTCTGGGATAACAACATACTATCAAAAAATGGGCTGGGCGCCAGCCATTTGAAATATGATGTTGAAAGGATGCAACGTGGCAGCAGTTCATTGGACCATCTCAATGAATTAATTATCATGATTCTAGACCGTTGGATGAGATTAGGGGTGGCAATTCAGGTCGGGTTCGGGTTGGCGGGTTTAGGTTGACAGGTTGGTGGGTCAGAAAACCCCAATCCGAACCTGACCCATTTAAATAATCGGGTCAGCTATGTCAACCCTAACCATTTTACACATAACCCGAACCTGACCTATTTAACCCGTATATATACTTGGGTTGGCGGGTTAAATAGGTTACATGAGTTGAATAGGTTAAATGGGTTTCGGGTTGACACATTTAACCCGTTTTATATATATAAGTTGGCACATTACACGGGTTAAATAGGTTAAACGGGTTTACGGGTCAACCCATTTAACACATATAATAAAATATAAATAATTTTTAATTTTAGAAAAAAAATCTTAAACGGGTTGGCGGGTCGACCCGATTAATTTATTCCCAACCCAAACCTAACCTGTTTAATAAATGGGTCAGATGGGTCGACTCAAACCCAACCCAAAATCTATTAGACTCAACCCGAACCTGTTAATTTTCGTGTCGGTTTCAGGTCGGGTCAGAAATTGCTACCCCTAGATGAGATGCTTGGGTATTACTTCGGTGCATTGCACATGGAAGATATAGGATGACTTGATGAATATTTCAAGTTTTTAATATCGACGACTTTTTTATTTAACAAATATCAAATAAATACATGACGATTTTTTAGATGAAAAATATACTAACATAAAGGCCTTTGGATTACGAACAAAACGTGCCCGATATTGATATGTTTCAAACGTGCGTACCATATTATAAAAAATGTCAAAATTTACTATTTACGACATTTTTATATAACAAATTTTATTTATTAAATATCTAACAAATACATCGCGAGTTTTTTAACGAAAAATATACCAACATAAAAGCTTCTAGATTACGAACACAACGAACTCAATTGATATGCTTCAGACGTGCGGACGATTTTATAAAAAATATTGATTTTTAGTACATTTTTTAGAAAGAAAAAAAAAAGAAACAAAACTTTCAAAACGCACTCTTAACTTACATGATAATTTTAAAAAATACCTTAAAGTTTATTTAAAAAAGATCAAGTAAAGCACGAATTAAGTACGCCCTCATTTACCAATACTTGATGATTCAACTATTAAATATCTTCGATGAACAAATAAAAATAGCTCCGCCGCAACACGCGGGAAAATTCTTTCTCGTTATAACTATATATTAAAAGGTGGTATAAGCCCGTGCACGACTCCCCGATGTGCATTTATTGCTCACATATCTCTTCATCTATCTCACTCATCTCACTTCACGCGCTCGCTTTTTTTTGGGTCATATCTTCTTTCACTATCTCTTCATCTATCTCACTCATCCCACTTCACACGCCTACTTTCTTTATTGGGTCATATCTTCTTTCACCTACAACAATTTCATTCATGCAGATCTCTTTCTCACTTCATTTACTCTCTTTTGATTTTGATGGAGTTATATGTGGTGTGCGGTTTATTGTGGTTTTGGTGTTTTGCATCTTTATGGTTGTTGTCGGTATAATCTCTGTCGCTTTTCATATTACTGTTTTTTATTGAATACGATCGGATGTTGTCGGTAAGATCTTTGTCGCTTTTCAAACTATTGTTTTTAATTGAATATGATGGTATGAAGCATATGCAATCGTGAGGGGGGTGATACCGCCATTTAATATATAGTTATAATATGATGGTATAAAATTTGGCCTTTTTTAAAGATCATGTTTTTATGAACTGCATGCAACTTTGATCGGGTTTGATTTGGGGTTTTTTAATGATGATGCTATATTTACATGCAGTTTTGACCGGGTTTGATTTTTGGGTTTTGTATACATTATGTTATATTCTTTTTAATTGAATAGCAACTGTGACCGGGTTTGATTTTGGGGTTTTTCTAAAGATGATGTTATGTTGTGTTGTTATTGTTGTTTGCTTATCAGCTTATTTAAACTTTAGTATAGGATTTTCATTGTGATGGTTCAAATTGACCTGTATCTTGGCGTGGAATTCTTAGATTGTGTTTGCAGCCATGGCGGGTTTCATTATTGTGGTAGTTCACCCGTGTTTTGGCAGGGCATCACTCGATTGTGTTTGCAGGCATGCTATCTTAACGGGGCATCACTAGATCATGTTTGTAGCCATGTTGGGTCTGATTATTACCCCGCCTCATGTTTTGGCAGGGCATCACTCAATTGTGTTTGCAACCTTGCTATCTTGGTGGAGCATCACTTGATTGTGTTTGCAGCCATGCTGGGTCTGATTATTAAATTGTGTTTGCAGCCATGGTGGGTTTCATTGTGGCGGAGCATCACTTGATTGTGTTCGATGGCTTGGAGTTCTTTTGTTGGCGATGATGGTTTTACTGCATTTGTGCATTTGTGAATATGCAATCACAATAGGTTGCTGGATTGTCAATGTTGTTATTAACTCAGATCTTGGCGGGGCAACATGACACCATGTTTGCAGCCATGTTGTGCGTGATGCGGCTTTGTCCATTTCAGCAGTCGCATGTCAGAGGTAAACTGTTTCCGTTTTGGTCGTTAATATATAGCTATAATGATGTTATATTCTTTTTAGTTAAAATGCAGTATGTGAAGAGATGTGTTCCCTTTATCGATGCACATCTTAGCCGGGTATTCATACATTGTGGTAGTTGAAATTGACTCGTGTCTTAACGGGGCATCACTTGATTGTGTTTGCAGCCTTGTTGGGTTTGATTTTTTCGTGGTTGTTGAAAATTGACCCGTATCTTGGCAGGGCATCACTTGATTGTGTTTGCAGCCATTGCGGGTTTCATTTATGTGGTTCTTAATATTTGAGCGCTCGTAGCTTGGCTAGGTAAACTATAGCGTTTGCAGTCATGGCGGTGACCCAAGAAAAAAAGTCAGCGTGTGAAGCGTGATGAGTGAGATAGATATGTGAAGAGATATGTAAGCAATAAATGCACCACGGGGAGTCATGAGGGCTTAAGGCGATGGCGATAGTTTTTTGCAAGGTTATACGGTTTTATTGAGCACTGTTTCTTGGAGGGGCAGCCATGACGGGTGTTTCATGCCGACGCATTGGTTGCATATCCAAGCCTTATTATACAGACAACCGTTTCGTTGATTCTTATGTCTCTTTTCTCCTTCACTCGCTATGTTTCTCTTTCAGTTCATCTGCCCTTCCCAACTGCAATGTCTAGGTGTTTTAAGCGTTGTTGCCAACTGTTTTCCCCTCTCGATGGATTCAATTGCTTTATAATGTGTGCTAATTCTTGAGCATCCTATGAGCGTCTAAAGCATTAAACGTGACGTCGTACGCGCACATAGGCTAGTCAAGAATAAGAATATGCAAAAGTTGGCATGCAGTCATGTCATGTATTATATCAGACCTTAACTGGGCGATGATGAATAACAGTGCTTTAGACGCTTTTCTGATGTCAACTGATCATTTGAAACCACCAACTGTTGGTGCTTGAATTGGCGGGGCAACATCAAGTTATGCTTGCAGCCACGGTATGTATTATGGCATCTTGGTGTATTCCATTAAAGCTGCGTTTGTTCGCATCTTGGCAGGGCAAATTATTAGATTTGCTGTCATGGCGAATGTATTCTGAATGAAATGGTTATAAGTGGAAGAAGATACGACTCATTGACACGTATCTTGTCGGGACATCACCTAACTGTGTTTGCAGCCAGTGCTGGTTAAATTTAATACCTTAATGAGTTTGTCTTATTCATTATGGACGAAGACTCTGTTGTCTCAAAATTGTTTTTTCGCAATGGGGGTATATATGGTGTGCGGTTAGTTGTGTTTTTTGGTGTTTTACGTGGTAGTGGAAAGAATACAGGTCATCGGTAAGTTATTTTACGTCTCGCCGAAAAAAAATCAAGGCCAGCTGTAAGCTTCATATTCGATTCCGGTTTTATATGCATGTTGCTTGATTTGTATTATTGTGTTTAATTAAATGTTTTTTCATACTCCGGTGCCTTTGAATGTTTGTTTAGGGTGTTGTCTATGCAATGTTTGACCAAATTTAACAAAACATAGGCATGATATTTAATTCAAAAGTATAATAATTTTATCAAGTGTTGTTTACTATCGCTGAAAGAATTATAGGCCATCTGTAGGTTTCAGATTTCATGCCAGTTTTATATGCATGTTGTTGGGTTGATCGTGTTTGATAATATGTGTATGCTTTTCGTGTTATGTTTAATCCAATTGAATGTCTGCTTAAGAATTTGCTTATATAGATATGCTTTTTTAGAATGTGGTTGATGTTGATTGATTAGGTTTTGCTGATGTAAGTTTAGTTTTAAGCGTGCGGTATCCTGTGTTTCTTACTTTGCTCATGGTTTGGCGGCTACCATATGTATGTTGTGCCATTAGGCCAGCTGGTGTGTTATTCATATTTTTCGTGCAAAAAACACGTTCACTGTGAGTAGCATATCAGATGGTCTAATGCATGTTAGAAGACCAATGGTTAAATGTTTTTTCTTAAGTATTTGTTAATATTATCTTGCGATTGCGTTGCTTTTATATCGCCCAAAGCGACATGTGGCTTTTTGTATGCGTGTTGCTGGGTTGGTCGTGTTTACTTTTATAGATATGCTTTTTCAGAACGTGGTTGATGTTGATTGGGTTTTGCTTATATGAGTTTAGTTTTGAGCATGTGGTGTTTGTGTTTCTTAAAATTTTTAGCAGTAGCATATCAGCTGGTATAATATATGTATAAATGAGATGGTAGTTAGTGGTAGAAAATATAACTATAACGGAAGTGGGCGTATGAAGCGACGCTTGAAAACAAAGGCTTTGATGAGTCTTGGTGTGTTCAATTAAAGTTGTGACTGTTGAATTAAAGTTGTCTTGGCGGGGCAAATTATTAGATTTGCAGCCATGGCGGATGTATCCTATTTTTTTGATAGGCCACCTATCTGAGCCTATTATGCAGGGTAGATGAAGTGGGAAAGTAATAACATCAAATAGTTAATACTTTTTAATATCAAGTTCCCTATAAAAATGCTTGTGATTATGTTATAAATGTCTAAAAACAATACTTAATTACTTTATATTTTATTCACAGGAAGGAAACGAGCATTTGAGCAAGAGACACTGGATTAGACGTGGAAAATGAGCAAAAAGAATAAGCCCAAGGCCAGTTACGGCATAACCTCCCCGCAGGAGTTACGCCGTAACCAAGATTAATGAAGGAATGAGTCAGCACAAGGATTATGGCGTAACCATTGCTAATCTATTACGCCATAACACATTATGTTGAAGGAAGATTACTCATCCTGGTCATTATTACGGCGTAACATCGACGTTGGAGTTGTGCCGTAACACAATTTAAGCCTATATCCGGGAAGCCCACATCAGCATGGTTACGCCGTAACACACCTCAACGGTCACGGCGTAATCAATTCAAAATCTATAAATAGAGCCCTCATTTATGCATTTGGAACATCCATTCCTGGTGTGGTGAGCCGAAAGCAAGAAGAAGGAGGAGGAAAAGGGACTAACAGTCCTGGTATGGGGCAACCCTTTGGGGTTTGCCATGGCAATCGACCGAAAGATAACGAGCATTAGTATAGCACATCTGTAATCATACTTCAACTTGTATTATTGGATCTAGCAATCTAATTGGTTGATGTTATCATTCTATATGTTGTATTTATTGTTCTTTAGCATTTAATTAATTAATTATCTTTTTGATTATTAATTTATGATCTTTTTGTCTCGCTGCATCTTTATTAATTTATGTAGTATGCTTTGAAATCCTTGAACTCCCTGTTAGGTCTTGATATGAGGTTGAGTATGCATTAGGTATTAAGTGATCTTCTTAACCCTAGCATGCACGATTGATTACAGGATGACCAACACTTGTAGTTGTTCGACCTTTACTCATGAGGCGAGCCCTTAGCATTATATTCCTGGTTAGGAGTGCGAGCTAATAGGAGACCAACTGTTAGATTAAAGTGTATCTCATAGATTAAAAGGAAACCTTAATGACTGTAAACTGAGAATAGGTTAATTCTCCTTGCGAGTCCATTCCACTCACTACACATAGGTTAGGTTACAACTGCAAAACTAGATCTAACGAACTTAGACCCCTTCTAAGGTTGTAATGAGACATTGCACATAAGATCATTGAATGCGGTTATCTTTTCTAGTTGTCTGCCACTATGTTGATTCCCTTTTCGATAGTAAGGCTTACCACCAAATAATCCTAAAATTATCTCAAAACTCCACAATGCTTTCTTTACTGCTTTCTTAGGTATAATAATAAACCAATCGGACAATTAGAGACACAAACCGTTCTTTGGGTCGACAACCGTACTTACCAATCACTACACTATACACGATAGGGTACACGACTCTTTAGTGCGTAGGAATAGTTGAGGTAGTTAGGGTTTTATAAATGTAAAACCTGACGTAGTTTCTTTTAAAGGAAATTGTGGAAAACTAGAAGGGGGGGTGAATAGTTTACCGCTTTTTAATTTAGTATATTGTTTGTTTATAAAAACTTAGATAACTCAAATAAGAGATCATTCCTTATTCGTTGCATGTTGATTATGTTTATCACTTCATACCCGTTTATGTGGTGAATTGTGTATTTTACCTATCATTCAACTGGGTCTAGTCCTATATATTTAATGCGCTGCAACTTCGATGTTGTTTGGGCGTAGGCAAAGAGTCCGTTATAGAAACATATAACACTTATTCATATAGCTAGAATGATAGGATCACCAATAGAAAGCCCTGTTTTGATCTATGGTTAAGTAAATAGGTAGACTAAGCCAGTGACTTAGGATTACACATAACGTCCTGTTTCCATAGGTAGTTAAGTGGGTGTGTGTAACACCTCAAAATGGGTCGCAGCAGAAAGTATGTTTAGGAGTGTTACTTCATAATACGATTGCACAAGATATGAGAGAATGACCTCTAAATGAGTCGTTGAAAAGTAATCTCGTTGATTTACTTGAAATATAAATTGTTGTAACATTTGTCCCAGAGTTTGCATCACAATGAAAAGCATTAAATAATACAACGAGATTTGATGATTTGAATTGTATGTAGAAAGTCCATGAATGTAATCTTGTTAAGTTTAGACTCCAACGCACATCAAGTAAGCCAAGCGTCTATTTCACATGAGAAAAACATGCTTAAAAGTGTCAACATAAAGTTGGTGAGTTTATAGATTTATGTAAATGTAAATGTTGGATCAAAGATTTGTAAAGTATGTATGACCATTTCAATCCTTATAATAGTCACCAAAAATATAAGTATAAGAGTTGAATGAAAGATTTCATAAAGCGTATATTACCTAGTATGCAATATCGAAAAGAGTGATTACGATTACACTATGTTCATGACACCAAAACCTTAACTACAGTTCATGTTGTTACGTGTTGTTACCATGTGGGTGCCTTTTCCCAAAGATATATAGGGTGCCTCTTCCCAAAGACATATTGGGTGCCTCTTCTTAAAGACCTATTGGGTGCCTCTTCCCAAAGA
This sequence comes from Tanacetum coccineum, assembly GCA_026074375.1. NCBI lineage: Eukaryota > Viridiplantae > Streptophyta > Magnoliopsida > Asterales > Asteraceae > Tanacetum > Tanacetum coccineum. The sequence goes on along the minus strand of BQNB010058526.1, from coordinate 7,450 downwards.
CATATTGGGTTTCTTTTCCCAAAGATATACTGGGTTAATGGTTACTTAGGCAATACATAAAAATTTAGAGTAATTGCATCTATGTAAAAGCAAGCAATGTATTTGTAAACGTTTAGAGTGTATGTTTCCATAAGTAGAGCGAGCATGCATGTGAGTATGTAAACATGTAAATGAGTGTGTAACGAGATTGTAAATAGGTTATGAGAACAAGTATGTAAACAAGTATGTGGAAGAGTATGTAAAAGAGTTTGTAAATGAGCATGTAAAAAATTTGTAATGAGCATGTATTCTCCCTCGAGATTTGTAAAATAATTGTAAAACAAGTGAAAGCGAGGCTATAAACTCACCGTTAAGTAAAAGATCAATAAACACAGAAGTGGCGTAAAGAATACCGCGTATCTAAACGCTCCTAAGTATCACCTAAAAGAAACGGTGACTTAGTATGGCGAATTAAAACTCACACAACGGAAATAAACACAAGATACAAGGAAATACTCATGATACGGTATGGCGACCTATTAGTTCTTTTATCCAAGTTTATCTAATCTAAGCACCCCATTAGGATCTATTTTAATCTAATCTTATATGTTAAGTATGTTTTACCTCTTAATCAACATTTTTATAATTTCATTTGTATATATTAATCCGTTTAAAACTACGCGTCTATATAAATTTCTGCCCTTACCCCGTCTTAATGGACCTCAAACTCAAAATTCATAAAAGGTATAGACATGAGGTTTTCGCCTCAAACAAGCCATTAGACTCTATTTTACTGAGATTACAATAGAATTAACCCAAAGTTATCAAATCCCAAGTGAAATTATCATTTTACCCTCAAGTACCAAATCTGATTATTTGAAACGTTTTCCCGCTCCACCGTTTTCCACATAATTCTCATTTTACAACTCTGTTTGACCCAAAACAAAATCCCATGTCTAAGTTTATCTAATTCCTATAGGTTTGACTTGGAAAATAAGATACTTAGTATAAAAACATCTGGACATAAATTCATTTGAAAATCTGGGCACAATCTCTAGTTATTCTAGCCATTTTGGTCGTAACTCATTCATCCGAAATGGTTACAGCTTTATCCAAAGAACCACATGGTCCTAATATGTTGTACCCTTCCCAAATGTAAATACCCAGTAGTCTCTAGTTCAAAAATTATCCATTTTAGGTCAAACAATCTGCCTAGTAAATTCTGGGTTCGTTTTAAAACCTAGCTCGCTAATTTAGACGTATCTCACTCATTCGGAGGAGATACGACTTCATCCAATTCACCATATGGACTTGAGATTATAATCTATCTATTTATATAAATATACAGTGGGCTCTAAGCCAAAAATATTCCATAATATGTCAAACTATTTGCATTAAATTTCCTAAGTGCTCGATAAAATTAGTTTCACTAATTCGATCAATCTTGGTCATCCGGATGAGTTACGGCCCCATCTAACTTGCCAATTATACCTTAGACAATTATATAGCCAATTAAGTCATAAATCCATAGACCTTAAGTCAAATATATTTCGACAACACTCCCACCACCTGCTGTCAAATTTCAATATTCCAACAACTTTCAATCAAACAACCTAACTAGTGTTTCTATAATTCTAACAACCTTCTGATGCCATACCCATCACCATGAGTCCCTCACAAACAAAAATACACATCAAACCCAGAAATTATTAAATAAAAATAATGAAGTATAATGTGAAATAGAATAACACAAGAAGATTAGGGATTACTAGAATATAATTCAAGCAAAATGGAAGACACACACCCTCACTATGGGGCGTGTTTGGTTTGAACCCAACAAAGACCAAGACCACAACTCCTAGGTGATCTTAAACATAATAAAATCATTCTAATAACACTTTAACTTCAGCCCACAAGTTCCTTTTCATAAGATTTTTCACAACTTCTATAATACTTTGATTCAAAGCTTGAAACTTTGCATAGGGCCTTGGTCGATGATTCTAACAACAAGATGATGGTTGCATAAGGGATTTGAAGTGATGGTGGTGGTGAGGTAGTTTAGGTGGCGGCTATGCCGTGGTGGTGGTGGTGTGTGTTGAAGCCGGAAAAAAGGAGGAGAGGGAGGAGAGAGTTATAAGTGGAGGCTAGGTGTTTTGTAGTGTTAGGGTTTGAAAATAAGAGAAACCATAATGTGCATCTTATTTATACTCAAACGTAATCAAAACCAAGTGTAAGGTACACAATAGCTGAGGGGTGATGGTGTAAATTTATTCACATGGGTCTTTATTGTAATTTTTGGATTAATACGACTCGGGACTCGTTCAAGTTTGATAACGTTTGATCAAGTACCCGAAATATGTGTCGTTGTGTTTAAAATAGTTTTTTCACGAAAAGTGAGTATTTACACGACTAGTATTTCATAAATGTTTTATAAAATTTATTTAAAATGTTTGTTATTTATTGGGTAGTCATCGGGTATCATGGGTAAGCTTTATCCGTAAAATAAAACTTTAACTTGAATATTCGCGTTTTTAACAAAAGTTTTTGAATAAAATGTTAAATAATTTATTAAATATTTTTATTAATTAACTTGTGATAATTAAATATAATTTTTTATTATCGTGTCGGTACGCGTTGTGTGTGGTTTTTTCACGATTTGCGAGATATGTTCTCGTTTTCAAGTCAAATGAGTTCGGAAATGTTCAAAAGTGAAATATAAATAATAATAAGTATAATTTATGATTATAATAAGTTTGGAAAATTACCGGTTGTTACAGTACCTTCCCTTTAAAGTAATCTCGTCTTGGGATTCAATTTGTGTTAACCGATTGTGTGACAAAGAAAAGATTTAAGATTTGATAAACCAGTTTTAAACATGGCGTTGATAAGTTTATTCAGCAAAATTTAATGTTTTGACACTTCTTAATATACATAAATTTTGGATAGGTTTGACCAGGATATTTAACCCATCAGAATAGGTATTTTAGAAAAATATCATAACAAGCTTTATGATTGATATAAACGCATTATAAAGAAAGTCTCTTAATAGTAAAAACATCAAAGGAGAAAGTGTAGTCGCGTGGGTATATCTATATAAAGTTTTAAATGTTTAAGGGCAGAGTCTAGTTTCTGATATCTGTAATGTTCGATGATTAATATCGGACGAGGCTAATGGATGTAAGTATTCAACTTACTTAGGCAGTACTTGGATGTATCATGACTTAAATTGTTGTACTATTAGTCTGTAATGAATACATTAACCGAATACTATATCGACAGATGTTTATCTTGTTTAAGGGGGTTGCATTACCTAGTGGATAAAGTTATACGAGCTGAGACTGCTCAAGGACCCAACAACAACAGACATAACAACAATAACTATAACAAACGGTGATAGGATGTGGAGAGTGAGGACATTTTGAGAAATAATATCCCCAGAATAAAGGTCAACAAATGGAAGGAGCTCATGGGAGAGCTTATGTAATAGGTGGTGGAATATTGTACTCAGTCTGTTAGTTCGAGATTAAACTAAGTCCATTAGCTCAAGAGTGTAACAAGTCTGTTAGCTCCACAAACAGTGCATGATTGTAAAGATTTGTAACAACAAAAGTAATAATTTAAGAATGAGATAATGTAGTTCAAGTGAGGCCTTAAGATTTTTGTTTAGTGGTAAGACACTATTGTGTTTCTAGATCTTTTTAACGGATTCCGGTGATTATCAAGTTCGAGTTCATACTTATGTCATATCGGATACAAATAAGCCCACTCATTTATAATTCATTTTTTACATAAAGAAGCATCCCAATTTATGTAAGTAAGAAATGATAAACTTATGGTTCGGTGATTTACAATTTATTATTTAAATGAAGATGCGTCCCAGTCCATTCAAATAAAGAGATTATAAATCATCCTACTTAAGAATTTCTGATGCAATACGTGTATTCACATAACCTTCAAGGTGTTGGATGACATGACGATGCAGGTGCTCTAATGAGTATGGGACGAGTGTTTAAAACTCGTCTTCGGAGATGGGGAGTAAAACAATCAGGGAGATCGACATAGTGTTCATAATAGTTGATGAGTACACGATTAAAGTAAATAAGATAAAGGTCTTTATGAACTAGTTAACATAGCAATTATCATATCAATCCTCCTATTACAAGTCCCGCCCATACAAGACTTGTAATACTTAGATTCACACATAATTCCATGTAAACAAAACTGTGACGGGTTTCTTGTAAAACGATATTGTATAAGGTTATGAAAAAAGTTTTAGAGACCATTGTATAACTTACAATGTCTAAGAAATAAGTGAGATCATTGTGTAACCCACAGTGTCTGAGAAGTAAAATCAGATCATTGTGTAACTCACAATGTCTTGAGAAATGTTCTAGTATTTATATAGATAATTCTTATATAAATAAATGTAATATATGCGCAAGGGAAAGTAAGTACATACATACATACATACATATATATATATATATATATATATATATATAATATATATAAATATAAAAAAGTCACGTAATCAAGTATATTTTTTTGGGTAAAGGGTTTCCCCGGTAAATTTTATTACGCCAAAAAACATTTAAGTACAAGGGATGAGGGTGAGTCCCACATCTCCGCCCGTTACATGGGCAAAACTACTTCCTAAAAGGAAGGTACACAAAATGACTAGACAAAAGAAACATAAATTTATTTCTTCTTGCGACCTCGAACACGGATATCCAGATTATCGCATATAGCTTGAAGCTCATGAGAAAGATCCTGACCTTCGTACATATCATCATCGTATGGGTCATCATCATAGTCACCATTACCATATGAATCCCTTCATTGTTCCAGCAAACTTTGAGTGCCAAAACCGACCTTTTCATATGCCATAGAACGAGCCATGTCATTATCAACTGATGCAACCTCATCTTCACTATCATATTCACCTGGAAAGTCTACCTTCTCTAAAGGATTGCCAGCTTTATCCACAAGAATAGCTTGCCCACTAGTAAGTAAATCTTTAAACTTCTTGATGTTCTAAATAATAGGAGTAGTACCAGAACTACTATTATCGACATTCATAAATGAGGATCCACATGAAGTAGCCCTGTTATTTACCAAATTAGTAGTCCCCCCATTGGTACCAAACTCCACATCATTATCGACTGAATTAAGAACATCAAATGGATTTGAATTACTAACCTCAATAGTAGGTTTCGCACCCTTCTTCTTATTACCAATAGAACTAGCAGTAGACTTTTGGAAACAGGTCGATATTCTTTATGAGGTTTAAAACCCATTTTCGGACCAACCAGAATACCTCAAGAAGTTTGACTAGGTATCTTCACAGTCTTCTTCTCAGCAGCACCTGTATTCTTCAGACATTCCTCATGAATATGTCCAAAAATCTTACAAGACGAACAACTAGGAGGTTTCCACTCATACTCAACACGAACATTACATGCATAATTTCCCTCCCTAGTAATTTTAGGCATAGCCATGACAATGTTATATTTCAACTCCACATCACCTCAAAGCTCAATTATAACTCTAGAATAGCTTGACCTACCCTAAGATTGTATGCACATATCATATGTATAAGAGTCAAGCATGAGAGGAGTACCTAGTTTAGTAGCAATGGCACTTAAACCATCCTCACTAAAGGCCGTAACTGGTACACCATGCAGTTCAACTCAAACTAGAACAGTATTAACATCTTTTTTCAATAGGTTCTCATTCGAATGCCATTTCTTCATGATACGTGGGTTATTCCAGCTAAACCATGGATCATTCTCAAGCATAACATCTAATCCGTGCATGGAGCTAAGTTGAAAGGAGAATAATCTGGTAGACGAGCTGAACATGGAATGAACAAGCCCATATTTACCCTAAGTATTCCTAACATAGTTAGCAACAATAGGGTATGCCACCTTCTTCCCTAAGAAAAATCCATAAATTGTATTAGCAAAGTGTTCACTAATAGAACGAATAGAATATATCAGAACAACCACATTAATCCCATTACCCCCGGGTGGAAACAAAGTAGGAACATTCACTTTATTCCTACTTGGTTTACTAGTAACATTAGCATACGAAGACTTACCAAGGGCATTACCAGCCGTAGTAGTAACCGACGTAGATAACGGTGGAAAAGATCCTAGAACAGTAGTATCATCCAAAGAGCGTATCTTATCCATCTCAGCAGTAGGGTCCTTCACCACTGTCTCGTCAGTCACAGATGGCAATACTCTATCCTTTGCAGCAAAATCTTTATTATTTTCCTTTACTCCTCTCCCACCCCCACTCCCTTTTTGAGTCAAGAAACCACGCTCCATTTATCAACGCACTCCAATCAGCAACCTATAAGTAAACCTTAATCGAAGACCATAAAACAAGAAGACAATGGCAATCTTTAACACCGAAAGTAAGGGTTAGAATTTATGCACACTGAAATCCAAAAAACAATAATCTAACAATTATGAAACAACCTGACTTGGATCAATAAAAAAACTAAAAACCCTAACGTGTGTATGATCTCAAGAATCGAAACCTTAGCAAAAAAAAGCGTGATTATTTCACAACTAATGTAAGCAAGTAAGCAAGTAGTGTGTATGCTCATGAATTTTTTTGATGTGATGCAATGTTTGCGAAAACGGTTATAGTCTAGGTAAAATATGGAACTTGGTTCTCTATAAGCTTGGCTCTGAATACCAATATGTAACACCCCTAAAATGGGTCGCAGTGGAAAATATGTTCGAGAGCGTTACTTCATAATACCATTGTACAAGATATGAGAGAACGACCTCTAAATGAGTCATTTGAAAAGTAATCTCGTTGATTTTCTTGAAATCTAAATTGTTGTAACATTTGTCCCAGAGTTTGCATCGCAATAAAAAGCATGAAATAATACAACGAGATTTGATGATTTCAATTGTATGTAGAAAGTCCATGAATGTAATCTTGTAAAGTTAAGACTCCAACGCACATCAAGTAAGCCAAGCATCTATTTCACCTAAGAAAAACATGCTTAAAAGTGTCAACATAAAGTTGGTGAGTTCATAGATTTATGTAAATGTAAATGTTGGATCAAAGATTTGTAAAGTATGTATGACCATCTCAATCCTTATAAAAGTCACCAAAAATGTAAGTATAAGAGTTGGATCAAATAATTCATAAAGTGTGTATTGCCTAGTATGCAATATCCAAAAGAGTGATTACGATTACACTAAGTTCATGACCCCAAAACCTTAACCGCAGTTCATGTTGTTACACGTTGTTACCATGTGGGTACCTCTTCCCAAAGATATATTGGGTGCCTCTTCCTAAAGATATACTAGGTGCCTCTACCCAAAGACCTACTGGGTGCCTCTTCCTAAAGATATACTGGGTGCCTCTTTCCAAAGATATACTGGGTTAACGGTTACTTAGGCAATACATAAAAGTTTAGAGTAATTGCATCTATGTAAAATAAATC
>BQNB010058525.1:0-31899 GCA_026074375.1 Tanacetum coccineum | reverse complement strand
CTGAAGCTTCAGTTTTCTTCAGTTAGTGCTGAAGCTTCAGGTTTTGAATCAATGTTCAGCATACCTAGTTCAACAATCAATCTTTCAAAGTTGGCTCATCTAGAGGCTTAGTGAAGATATCAGTAAGTTGATATTGAGTGGGAATGAAATTTAATTCAATGTCCCCTTTGAGAATATGATCACTGATGAAGTGATGTCTGATATTAATGTGCTTTGTTCTTGAGTGCAAGACTGGATTGTTTGAGATTGCAATAGCACTAGTGTTATCACAAAAGATGGGTACCTTCTCATATATGATGTCATAGTTAGTGAGTTGACTTTTCATCCATAGTATGTTGGCACAACAACTAGCAGCAGCTACATATTTAGCTTTAGCTGAGGATATAGCTACAAATTGCTGCTTTTTAGCACTCCATCACACAAGTTTGCCTCCTAGCAACTAACAAGCACCTAAGATGCTTTTTCTGTCCATGTTGCAACCAGCATAGTCAGAGTCTGAGTATCCTTTTAGGTCAAAATCTCACCATTTTGGATACCACAAACCAAGACTGGGAGTACCTTTTAGGTACCTAAAAATTCTCTTAACGGCAATAAGGTGGGATTTCTTAGGATTTGCCTGATATCTTATACAGAGACAAGTTCAGAATTGAATGTCAGGTCTACTTGCAGTTAGATACATTAGTGATCCAATCATACCTCTATACTGAGTCTTGTTTAATGATTTGTCGTTGAGATCAGGTCCTAAGTTGTTAGGGGGTACCATTGAAGTCTTCACTGATGAACCATTTATGTCATACTTTTTCAGCAGATCCTTAACATATTTTTCTTGGTTGATTGAAATGCCTCTTTCAGATTATTTAATCTGAAATCTAAGGAAGTATGTGAGGACACCCATCATGCTCATTTCATATCTTTGAGTCCTCAGTTTAGCAAACTGTTTGCATAATTTTGTGCTTATGGACCCAAAGATAATATCATCAACATAGATTTGAACCAGAATCACATCAGTTTGAGTTTTGTAGACAAATAGAGTGTTGTCTATCTTTCCTCTCACAAACTTGTGTTCGATGATAAAGGGCTTTGTCCAGTTTGCAAACATGGTTAGGGAATTCATTGCTCTCAAAACCTAGAGGTTGTTTTACATAAACTTCTTCTTTTAGTTTACCATTGAGAAATGCACTTTTGACATCCATTTGATAAACTATGAAGTTCATGTAAGTGGCAAAGGCAAGAAAGATTCTGATAGCTTCAAGTCTTGCAACTGGAGCAAAAGTCTCATCATAATCTATGCCTTCTTGCTGATTGTAGCCTTGAGCTACAAGCCTTGCCTTGTTTTTGATGACTATTCCAGTTTCATCCCTTTTATTCCTGAAAACCCATCTTGAGCCAATTATTGTTTTGCCATAGGGTGCAGGAACTAATGTCCAGACTTTGTTTCTGGCAAATTGGTTTAGTTCATCTTGCATAGCATCAACCCATCCAGGATGCTTTAGTGCTTTAGAGACCTTTTTAGGTTCTTCTTCAGAGAGAAAATCTACAAAGAGACATTCATGAGCTGAAGCAGCACTGAGTTGTTTGGCCATGGCTCTTGTGAGCATTCCTGCTCCTGGATTACCAATGATATTTACAAGCTCAATGTGCTTGTCTTGAGACCATTTGTCTTGAGGAGCTGGAGTGACCATTGATGGAACAAGTAAGGGTGGACTTAGGATTGTAGTATTTTGTGCTGAAGTGTCCTCTGTATTTGGAGAAGACAAGTGTTCAGAGATCTGAATGTCTTCAGTGTTTGGGAGATTATCAATGATTTGTTTATCATTGGTGTGATTGGAATGTTCAGAATGATCATCATTTAAGATTTCATCATTTTGAACAGGTTGATCATTTTGATCTGTTTGATCATTTTGATCAGATGAAACTTCAGTTTCAAGAACCACTGGTTTAGGACATTCATAGGGTTCTATGAAGGACACATCATTGCTGTTTGTTTGATACCTTTGAGAAGGTTCATAAGGATGAAGATATTCATCAGGTGGATATCTTTCTGATTCAGCAATGTTGATGTTGTCAACTAAAGGTTTTGAGAATTTGATAGCCTCAGGGCTTTCATCAAATGTGATGTGATAGGTTTCTTCAGTTTGCTGTCTTCTAGTTTTGAAGACTTTGAATGCCTTAGAGACAAGTGAGTATCCAAGAAGATAACCATCATTAGCTTTTTCATCAAATTTTCCTAAATGATCTTTATGATTGTTGTAACACCCTCATTTTTACAATATAGCAGCAGAGATGATTGTTTTGTCTACAAAGTTCAAAATTCATTTTGAATTGAGTTCTGTATCTGTTTTGAAGTGTGATTCGCAGAAAACTTACACCTTTTTATGTATCAATAAATATAAATACATATATAAAAATACACAACAAGGATCAGGATCCGCGAGACCAAAAAAACCGGAAGCAGTATAGAGTGTTCCCGGGTCGTTATGTCCCAACGAGGCTAGAGATGGAAAATCGAGTCACGAATGATGATTGTTGTTTGAATATGACAAGGATGAGATTATTATTTGGAACTAACACTGATAAGCAAATGTATATAAAAATAAACAAAGAACATAAGCTAGAACAAGAATAAAAGCTAGAATTGGGAAAAATACTTAAAACTTTTACACTAAAACACAAGTAAGCTCAAATAAACTTAAGACAAATTAAATAAGCTAAAATGACTCTAAATAAGCAAATACAAAAAGAAATTAAGCTAAATTGAACAAGAGAAACACAACAGTACTACAACAGTACTAACAGTATTAACTACCAGTACTAACTTTAAGTTAATACTGCTAGGCTTAAGTTAATACTGCTAGGCTTAAGTTAATACTGCTAGGCTTAAGTTAATACTGCTAGGCTTAAGTAGCAAAAAAATGAACTAGCAGTGCTAACTTAGGGTTGGTACTGCTGGTTGAAAATACCCCTTAAGGTTTTCAAAAATCATTTTTGTTTCAAACTGATTAAGAACAGCTTATCAAATGACAAATTAAAATACTTATAAGCAGACTTTAATTAAGAATAAGCATTTTAAATAAGCTGAAATGGCCTAGTAGTGTAAACTTAAAACCAACAGTTGTATTAAATAAACTAGCAGTTCTGCAATAGATAAGTAAAGTAAGAAAAAGAGAGACTTACTACACCCTTGCTCAAAACAGGGTCAAACAATGAATCTACAAGCTCTAGCTTGTATTAAACAAGCTAGTGAGAGTCCATAAGCCCATCCAGAACTGACTTATCATCCAATAAAATAAGCTGTGGTATATTTGAGAGTGATATTTGTGATTTTCTCTTAACTACTTAACTTTTTTTTTATCTTACTTAATGAAACCAACTTAAAAATAAGTTATGGTGAGAGCTGTTAGAACACAAAACAATATGATTAAGAAACTTAACACTGGTGGTGTATATTGACTTAAAAACTTCAAACTTGCATTAATCTTGAAAGTGTTACAAAACTGAAAGTAAAAAGCTGTAAATGACTTAAAAACTAAAATTATTTAAAAACTACTGATTACTAAAAACTAAAAACTAGATTACTAACTAGATGCCTCAAAGGCTTACAAAAAGCTCTATTTATAGCCGAAGTCTTGGACTTGCAGCTTGTGCTTCTTTGTAGAGATAAAACCAAGTGTGCTAGTTGTGTGAGGTGAATCTAAAGCAAATCCCAGCCTTTGATTTCTTTTGAGCTTCTTAGAAGACAATCTCAGCCATCGAAATGCTTTGGGAATGGAGAGGGATTGCCAACATGGACTTTATAAAGCTGGGGGGTAGTAGTAGGGTGTTGAGTGATTTTTGCAGAGAAGTATGGGAGCAAAAACAGGGTGCTGGCTGGTTTTGGTATTGGCGGGAAAGCTGGGGAAAGGGTTTATACAAGTTGGGTTGTGACAGAGAGAGGTTGAAGATGATTAAGGGAATGCTTGGTTTGTGTACAAGAAAGGCCCCTCCACATCACACTTCTTTTCATTCTCTATTTCCCCTTTTCTTTCTTTTATAAATGAAGTTTCCCAAATTGGCGTAATCAGTCCCTGTGGTTTATATAATAATATAACTTAGGGGTTTGGCATTTTTGACCCCTCAAGTTATATTTTTCTTTGCTTTTTCTTCTCGGAGTAGACTTGACTTTGATTGGGCTTCGCTTTCACACCCTTTTCCATCCCGCGTCCTGTTTTGTCTCTTTTTGATTGGTTTTTCGTCCTTTTGTGAGATATCCGTTCCTGCACAACACAATTAGCAAAACAAGCATATATTTGGCATTTTGAGCCATTTTTGGTTATTTTAGCTTGTTTTTAAAGGTAAAAGGTATGTGTAATTAAGCACATACCAGCAATCATGACAAGACTCGAGGAAGAGGCCCCTGCTAACTCTATGCCAGCAGCCGCGGTAAGATAGGGTGGAGGGGAGGGGATTTGTTCTTCGAAATGAATGGGCGTAAATGGCACGTAGGCGGTGAATAAGGTACCTTTAGGAGCCGAAGGTAGGGGGACTCGAAAACAATAAACGCCACTATTTCACTTAACTGTTTAGGCAAAACTCCACGCACAACTCACATTGAAGACGCTCCACTCGTTCGTAAGCAGAATGGACTCGCTATGAGTATGGAAAAAGGATAGGGTCAGCATGCTCTATCTCTTGTATTCATCTTCTTGTTGTAATCTTTTTGAAAGTATCTAATTACGAAAAAAGAAAGTAGCGAGGGAAAGCCCTCTAGTCAAGTAAGAGAACTGAAAGTTTCAGGCCAGTAAAGTCTGTTAGTGGGGGAGTGAACCCGAAGATTCGTCAATCAATTCTTTCTTCTAGAAACGACTAAAAAGAGCAGGGCTTGTCTGGGGCAAGGGATGCAGGTATGAAAGATGAAGCTTGAAAGCGGTGGAGTTCTTCTACTGCATGTTCAAAGAAAGACTTCCCCCATGGCATAACTCAGTCATTCAATTATGGGAGGGACACAAGATTCTTCTCCTAAGCGCATGTGTAGCTCCCCAGGGTGTTCATTTAAGTTCCCATACATCCCGCTACGGTTTATCTTAGTAAACAATTATTTCTCTTTCGTCGAGGGGAACACGACAATTAGAGAAGAGATAAGGGTAATGTTACGATGAATGAGGATAGGTGTTGAAAGAGGACTTACTCTCCTTATTGAGAGAGCGCTAAAGTCAACTAGAAGACTCCATACTAATGGGTTAAAAGCGGATAGAGGAATTCCTCTAAGCCGTATGATCAATGTTAATAACATTTCTCGATGCTTCTCTACATGGACCTTTCTTGTGGTTGATTCGAACCAATCAAGCGACTTGCCTTTTAGTAGATAGTAAGAAAAAATATGTTGTATCATTCATATTAAAAGAAAATACTAAACTAGAAAAAAAGTTTTATAGGCGGTCATCAAAGAGGGCCTTCATACTATCTACTACAGAATTAGTCACTTTTTCCTCGTAATTCTCAATTGTCAGATTATGCCCTTGTGACTCTAAATAAACTAAATCCATTGAGAAACTCGAGGAAGCAGCCTGGCTAACTCCGTGCCAGTAGCCAGGGTATGACGAGGGGGAGGGGGGAAGTGTTCTTTGGAATGACTGAGGTAGTCTGAGAACAACAACAAGAGAGGGCTTGTAGCCCCCCACTCTCTCCCTCTTCCACACGCCTATTTATTCCCCCAACCCCGGAGAGATGCAGAACTATTTTTTTCTCTGTCTCGTACGAAGCAATGGGAGGCAAGCTATGACGGCAGGATGTGACCTTGCCTTTCGCCCCACTACCGCCGTTCTAAGTTTTTCTGACTAAACAAAGTTAAGACTAAAGTTTCAGAACTGAAGTTTGCAACTCTTTTCAGCAAAGCTTAGTCAAAACTGTCCTTCGGCTACCTTGGATCAAGGCTAGAGATAGGAAGTAAGTCAAAGGTAGACCAACAAAAGTCTTAGTATGGGAAGAGTCAGAGCGAGGGGAGAGCCTTTCTAAACGAAGGTTAGTCTAAGTAAGGAAATGGGCACTCTGCTTACATCGAAGTAACTGTTGTCTCCCTTATGGTCGGCGTTCTCTCCTCCCATCCTCTCATCTCCCTACCTATCGTCGAATATAACTCTTCTTTGCCGTTTTGGTTGGCTCAGGGCGGTCGAACTCTCCCTTCTCTCCTTAACAGTCAAGTGATTTCTCATTCTCTCTCCCTCTTTCTATGGATAAGTGGGTTCTTTGATCATTCTAATGAAATAAAATGTTTTCTTTTCAAGAGTTAGTAAGATTTTTTGATACTTTGTTTCCTCTTAAAATGAGAATGAAATTGTAAATGATGAAGTTGATGTGCAAGTCACAAAGGATACAAATCATGGAGAAAAAAAAACAACCTAAGTTGGTGACCAATACTCATTTGAGGGCAATAACATTCCTTTACCAGATTTTAATTTGTTAAATCCAACTTATCAATGTAGACATACCCCAAATAATGACGTGTAGGCTATGGTAAAAAGGTCCAGTAGGTCTGGTAAGATGATTGATACATTTAATGCTTATGTTGTTGATAGTAATGTTAGATATGGTCTGGAAAAACATGTTACCTACGCCAAGCTTAATTATGTCGATTCTTGTTTTGCTACTACTTTTAATTAGTTAGTTGAACCTGAAACTTATAATGAAGTTGTTAAAGATAATAACTAGATATAAGCTATGAACAATGACATAAAAGCTTTAAATAGAAATAACACTTGGACTATTTTTCTGCTGGTAAAAAACCACTAGGTTGTAAGTGGATTTACAAAATTAAATACAAAGCCACTGGTGAGATACATAAAGCAAGATTAGTTGCTAAAGGATATAATCAAAGAAAGGGAATTGATTATGATAAAACTTTCAGTCATGTTGTTAAAATGGTTACTGTTAGATGTCTTATTAGTCTTGATGTTTGTCTTAACTGGCCATTGTATCAGCTTGATGTGAATAATGCATTCTTATATGGTAATTTATGTGAAGATGTGTATATGACTATGCCTTTAGAGTTCGATAGTAAAGATCAAACTCAAGTGTGTAAATTGAACAAGTCCTTGTACGACTTAAAGCAACCCCAAGACACTGGAATGCAAAACTAACCACTACCTTGGTCGAGCATGGCTTTGAACAAAGCAAACATGATTATTTTTTATACAAAAAACAACCCGGTGATGTTTGAGTTGCTTTGGTGGTATATGTGGATGATATTACGATAACATGTAATGATCATAAAGAGATTAGTTATTTTAAGGATTCTTTTAAGAGTAAGTTCATGATAAAGGATTTAAGTTTGTTAAAATACCTTTTAGGGATTGAAATTTTAGAAAAGATAAAAAAGCTATTTGTATGACCTAATGAAAATATTGTTTGGAGTTCTTGCATGAGTTTGGCCTGCTTGTGGCAAAACCAATAACCACTCTATTGCCATAAAATTGTGTTTTGAGTGTTCAAGAAGTAGAAAGTGACAAGTTTTAAAAAAATATAAGTGAATATCAAAAATTGATGGGTAAACTCATAAGTATGACCCATACAAGGCCAAATATTTTATATGTTGTGCATTATCTTAGCCAACATATGTATTTATCATTAGAGTCTCATTTAAAGACTACAATGAGGGTTTTGAGGTATTTAAAGAGTGCACATGGTACTGGAATTCAAATCTATAACAAAAGTGATTTAAAATTAAGGTGTAGACAAATTCAAACCGGGTTATGTCACACCCTATTATAGGCGGAAACACGGGAATGCAACAATGATCAATCATAACACAAGATACAAAATAGAGAAATCTAAACTGCATAAATGAAAGTGTCATGATGACCATCAACCTCAATAACTTTGAGGGATGTCCCATTGAAGAACACAACAAATAGTCGCTTACAAATTCACTAGCCCACGCAAGGGTCCATACAAATCTTAAAAATTAATCCTCAAGAAAAACAAATCCATAACATACTTCAAAAGAAAGACTTCTTAAACATGATCCATACAGGATATACTTAAAGTCTGCTATCACACATCTCAACCTTAACGATCATTCTCTTCACCTAAAAATGATACTCGAAAACGTCAAAAATAATGTTGGTGAGCTCGTAGGTTTGAAAGAAAACCCAGTCGCTGTGCCAATATCTCAAAAAGTTGGACAATTGTGCTATATGACAGTGAATATATGCAAACAATCACAAACCCATGACTTAGCATCCTCGCTAATCATGTACCAAGACCTAGCATCCCCGCTAGTCTTATCACCAGCGTGTACCACCGCTCTTAGGGTCGCAACCCCGAATGTCTTACCGCACCTAAAGCCTACCAGCTTGAGCTATATATAGGGCGAAGTTCCACACAGAAAGTTCCTCACAGCATATCGTACCAACACATATCATTCACATAACAGTCATAAGCACATAAATTGTCTCAAAAACAAAACCATATTTCGCACAGTTCATCTCCCAACGAAAAAGATTTAAAAAGTGGGGCTACGAGAACTCACCTCAAGCAAAGGTCTTAACCAGCCAACTCAATATCACACAAGCAAATGCAACGATGTCCGAACACGACCTAGTCCAATTAATGTTCCACTTAGACACTTATTTCCAAAACAGTTTTTCAGGTTTGATGCATAGAGGTCAGATGCACGTTGTACGGTTATTCTTAACGTTTTCAGTGGTGTGATGGTTGACAACTTAACTCCAAAAATATCATACTTCCAACTCATACCGTAGTATAATGTATACTTGTACCTTGCTAATATAATAGATAAGTAATATAAGATAATAAATACTTATTTATATATCTCGATACTTCCATTCGGTACACTTAGTTACCATAAATTAATCATTTAAAATATAAGAAACGAAGCGTTTAATCATACTAAACGATTTAGAAAAGTTTCAAAAAAATACATTTTTTCGTCTTTTAGTCGACTTATTAAAATAATAATATTTTATTATTTTATTAAAAATCGCGTTTTGAGTAAAAATTCTAAGTATAGACTTTACGAAATTTCAACATGACCCGTACATTTATACAACATTTTCCAAGGTTTTAAACCTTAATTTCAAACAATTTTCCACTAATTCACCATTTTTCAACAAAATGCCAAAAATCCATATTTCACAATGTTCACCAAAACGTATTTCCCAAACGACTTCCAAAATAAATTCATAAACATGTTTCGCTTTCCAAAAGTCCGTCAAATCTCTGAAAATGACTAGTTTACGCTTATTGGGCCTTAAGGCCCAATAAGGATCCATTAAGATATTCATACGTATAATATATACTTTATGCCCAATACCAAAGCCCATTAGTAAATATAAACCCAACACAATAAGTAACAAAGTAACCTGGACCACAATAAGCACTCAATAAGCTACGGCTTATTGGGCCGTGAGCCCAAAGGCTCCAAAACCAATTTCATAAGCTTAAAAATAAGCTAATAAGCTACGTATAATATTTTCTTATCACCATAAGCTATAAATATTATCTACAAAAATATAACATACTAGGGTAATAACCAAAAATACTTCTACTAACACCCTTGTGGTTTTCGAACCACCTTAAGCCCAAAATAAGCCGAACAGTGCTTATAAATAAGCTAAATAAGCTATTATCCAAAATAAGCTAATTAGCAACAATGTTTTTCAACCATCACGACTACAATATTAAAACTAACAAAACCCCTTTTTCCCTTCTTCCATTTTCGAACCCAAACCGAGACCAAACAACCTTTATATTTTCTTTGTTTTCGATTTTTACGATGATCAACTTGTACGACTAACATCTATGCATCATAAGGTATTTAAAAGTACAAAAAATATTTGAAATAAGATGACTTATAAAAATTGTCACTGTTAACCCGTGCCCTAGAATCAACCCGGAAGTACCCAAACTCTCTTGTTTTTGATCAAATTACAAAATTTATAAGTGTGTGTGTGTGTGTGTTATGTCGGAAGCAAGAAAGAAAAGGAGAGAGTGTGTGTGTTTTTTTTATATTTTGAAAACCTTATGAAAAGTGTGATAAGAATCATGACAAAATAGGACTATGTACCATGAGACACAAGTGCTAAAAATGTGCCTCCTTGTTCCCGTTCCTTGTCCATAACCGGTTAGAGCATCTTAGGGGCTCGGGTGTCTTCGTTTTTGTGTCGGGTTCACTTAAATATCAAAAACCTTGTTCGAAAAATATTTCCTGAAGTTACTTAGCATTTTTATTCATCTTAAAAATACTTTTCTAATAACTTAGAGTATTTACATGACATATTTCCATTTGAAATTCCCCAAAACTCATTTTGAACATTATCGGACGTGTCGGGACTCGTTTTTCGGCATTTTACGCTATCGACGAGTCAAACCACCCGGAACACAATTAACATAATAATACCCTCTAAAAGGATTATTATACACCACATAACCATAAAACACCTTAATCCCATTAATTCACCACCATCAACACGGTACAAGTTCTAACGAAATTGACAAAAGTCAAATAGTCAAAGGACTAAATTAGAACATTCCAAAACACAAAAAGGGCAAGGGTTACATTCTACCCACCTTAAAAAGAATTTCGACCTCGAAATTCAGCTACTGACAGAACTAAACAGATGTGGATACTTAAATCTCATCTGATTCTCACGTTCCCACATGAATTCAGGTCCACGTTTCGAATTTCACCGAACCTTGACGATGACAATTCTACTCTGCTTAAGCTTCTTGAACTCTCTCTCCAAGATTTCCACAGGCCCTTCCACAAAATTCAACTTAGCATCTACTTGGATCTCGTCCAAGGGCACTTGCAGTGTTGGGTCAGCCAGACACTTCTTAAGGTTCGACACGTGGAACGTGTCATGAACACCATTCAACTTCTCAAGTAACCTAAGTCTATAGGCTACAGGACCTACCTTCTCAACGATCTCAAAAGGTCCAACAAATCTAGGTGCTAGTTTCCCCTTCTTCCCAAAGCATACCACACCTTTCCAAGGCGATACTTTGAGCAAGACATAGTCACCTACACTGAACTCTAGAGGCTTTATCCTTTTATCGGCATAACTTTTCTAGCGACCACGCGCAGCATTAAGTCTATCCGTAATCTGTGAGATCTTCTCAGTGGTCTCTTGCACTAACTCAGGCCCTATTAACTGACCCTCTCCAATCTCTGCCCACGTAATCGGGGAACGACACTTCCTACCATACAAATCCTTAAACGGCGCACATCTCACACTAGAATGGTAACTATTGTTATACGAAAACTCAACTAATAAAAGATGAACATCCCAACTTCCCCTAAAGTCTAAGACGCACGCTCTAAGCATGTCTTCCAAAGTCTGGATTGTATGCTCACTCCGACCGTCAGTCTGAGGGTGGTAAGCTATACTCATGTCTAAACGGGGTCCTAATGCCTCTTGCATTGACTGCCAAAACCTTGAAGTAAATCGACTATCACGATCAGATATGATTGAGATTGGCACACCGTGTCTAGCAACAATCTCATTCAGATATAGCCTAACTAACCTATCCATCTTATAATCCTCACGCATAGGTAGAAAATGAGCAGACTTAGTCAATCGGTCCATAATGACCCAGATTGTGTCATGCCTACTACTAGTCCTTGGTAACTTCATAACAAAATCCATTGCTATCCCTTCCCATTTCTATTCGGGAATCTCAGGTTGCTGCAGTAAGCCATACGGCCTTTGATGTTCAGCCTTAACCTTTAAAAAAGTCAAACACCTACTAACATATACCGCTATATCTTTCTTCATTCCCGGCCACCAATACCTATCTCTAAGGTCGTAATATATCTTATCAGCTCCTAGGTGTACATAGTACTTTGACTTATGAGCTTTGTCTATTATTAGGGTTTTCACATCACCCTTCAAAGGAACCCATATTCGATCCAGGTAGTACATAGCTCCATCACTCCTATGTTCTATCATCTCATCTAAACCTTTCTGCAATCCCGTAAATTCATCACATGCCTCCTTCTAAGCTGCCAGTATCCTATCCTTGATACTCGACTGAAGGGTCATATTCATAGCTCGAACTCTCTTAGGTTTCACTCTCTTTCCTACTCAGTGCATCAGCTACTACGTTCGCCTTACCAAGATAGTAGCGAATTTCGCAGTCATAATCACTAAAAAGCTCTATCCAGCGACGCTGTCGCATGTTCAGTTCCTTCTGACTAAAGATATGTTGGAGACTCTTATGGTCGGTATATATGACACTCTTTGTCCCATATAAATAATGTCTCCAAATCTTAAGTGCAAACACAACCGCACACAGTTCCAAATCATAGGTGCCTAGACGCATATGCTATAACCTTACCTCTTTGCATCAACACACAACCTAATCCTTAGCCAGATGCATCACAATATACCACAAAATCTTTTGGTTCATTGGGGAGAGCTAGAACAGGTGCATCGCACAACTTACCCTTTAAAGTTTGAAATGCATTCTCCTGTTCTTCACCCCAATCAAAGGTCTTACTTTTCTGAGTCAAGACAGTAAGCGGCTTAGCTATCTTAGAAAAGTTCTCAATGAATCTACGGTAATACCCTGCCAATCCTAAGAATGAACGAACTTCAGACGGAGTTCTAGGGGCTTTCCAATTCTTAACACCTTCAATCTTACTAGGGTCTACATAAATACCATCTCTATTAATCATATGTCCAAGAAACTGTACTTCTCGCAACCAGAATTCACACTTGGAAAACTTAGCATACAGTTTCTATTTCTTGAGCAATTCTAAGACTAACCCTAGGTGCACTTCATGCTCTTCCCGGGTCTTAGAATCAATGGAAACTATTACAAACTTGTCTAGATACAGCCTACACACTCGGTTCATCAGATCCATAAATACCGCTGGTGTGTTAGTCAAACCAAAGGGCATTACAGTGAACTCGAAATGTCCATAACGAGTTCTAAACTTAGTCTTTAGAATGTCATCCTCATGCACTCTCAGCTGGTGGTATCCGAACCTAAGATCTATCTTTGAGAAATACTGTGATCCTTGAAGTTGATCGAACATATCGTCTATCCTAGAGAGTGGATAACGGTTCTTAATGGTCAACTTTTTCAGATCTCTATAATCAATACACATCCTAAAGGAACCATCCTTTTTCTTCACAAACAATACCGATGCTCCCCAAGACGATGAGCTTGGTCGAATGAAACCTTTGTCTTGGAGTTCCTTGAGTTAACCCGACAATCGATAGGGAGATTTCACGACCGGTATTGCTCTAGGGACTAACTCAATCCGAAATTCGATTTCCTGAATAGGGGGCAATCCTAATAGGTCATCTGGAAATACTTCGAGATAGTCTCTAACCACCACACTCTCTTCTTGCTTTTGTTCCTTAGTCTTAGCACTTCTTAGATGTCTCATTTTCTGTTCTGGTCTTTCTTTTATAACTCTAAGTACTTTGCCATTTGGTAGTGGTATTCTAACTGCTTTCTCGTGACAAATTATCTCAATCTTATGGTTGGACAACCAATCTATTCGTATGATCATATCGAAACTACCGCTTCCAAATGGTATCAAATTTATATCAAACATGTGACCTTCTATTTCTAGTTTGCATCCCTTAATGACCTTATCGATTTCTACTAACTGCCCGCTAGCTATCTCAATCTCATAACTAAACCCTAAATCATCGGGTTCTATGCCCAACAGAGGTATAAAAGAAGTGGAGACAAAACTATAGTCGACACCAGAGTCAAATAAGGTTGTGGCATAATGATTGTTCAAAGTGAACGTACCCATCATGATGTTCGAGTCCTGGCGAGCC
Source organism: Tanacetum coccineum (assembly GCA_026074375.1). Classification (NCBI taxonomy): domain Eukaryota; kingdom Viridiplantae; phylum Streptophyta; class Magnoliopsida; order Asterales; family Asteraceae; genus Tanacetum; species Tanacetum coccineum. The sequence continues at coordinate 18,103 of BQNB010058525.1, read as the reverse complement.
TCCTCTGCTCCCAACATAAATGCCCTTCCACGTAATTAGTTTCCATTGTTCCCACGACCTTGACCCCCATTAACAACCACAACTTGGTTATGATGGTTTCCTCCTGGCCTTTGAGCCTGATTCAACCTAGGACATGCTGCCTTGATATGATCAGTACTACCACACTCGTAACAGGCCCTAGCAGTTGGGTTTCTAGCATTGATGGGGTTCACATTCCTAGGCACCACTCTACAATCCTTAGCAAAATGTTCTAAGCGGTTATAGTTGAAACAAGTGCGACAAGGTGTCTTAGGTAGATGGTGATAGTTACAGGCAGTACACGTGGGTGTCGTACCCGTGTATTCTCTCCTAACAGGGTTTGCGGTTGTAGCAAAAGCATTTCTAGTTCTAGTCCTCTTATTATCGTCCCTTCCATTCCTATCCTTGCTAGGTTTGTAACAACCCGAGTTTCAGGTCAACGTCTATCCTTAGCTAAGATAGTTATTTTTAATTACGTAAATAATTATAGTCGTTATGCTATATGTGGTTGATGAGAATTTTCAATTATTAAGTGAATTTCATTCCGTGATCTAGTTTCTATTTGTTTTTAGCATTTAAGAAAGTCAGAAAAATATATTTTATTGCTCCGAGAGCGTAAATATGTTAATTTTGTATTTTTCGTCGTTTCCCTGAGTTTTTGTAAAAACCGTGTTTAAAGGTCGTGTTTTACGAGGTTTAATGTTTTATTAAAGGTTTTAAACTATATTTAGTGGGACGGATTTAAAAATATTTATTAACGTGATGTTACCCGTGTTTGGTCGGCTAAGTAACGGAAATATAACCAATTTGTATTAAACTTGCAAGGACTTATGAGAAGGAGGGACCTAAATTGCCAATTGATCAAAGTTTACTTCTATAAAAGGAAGCCTTATACTTCCATTATAACACTTTACAAAAAATTTCATCACTTGCCCTCTCCCCTCCTACTTGTCGTTCGAAAACACACACACACATAAATCATCATCAAAAATTTATTACTTACATGCATTTAAATCCGTTTATACCATATTAATCCTTGTTCAATCCTCTACAAATCCCACTAAGAAAACCTTACATGCACTAAGTATTTAAGAAGTTGGGATTTTGGTCAATTTCTAGTGATTTGGTGTATAAGGAAGTGTTTAGGGGTGTTAGATTGTTGTTATATTGAAGTGGTTTAATTTGAAAAAGGGTTTTGGTTTGGTTTTGTGGTTCGTCCGATTTCAAAAGGAAGGGAAAACAAAATTTGAGCTTTGTTCTAGCTTTGTGAGCACTTGTTTATGTTTCTTGTTTGATTAATTAGATGGTTATTACATGTATGTGATTATAGCTAGATGATTCAAGTGCAAAATCGATTTGAAAGTGTTACAAGTATGAACATATGTTTGATGGTTTTAGTACATGTTAATAGGCTAGTTAAGCATGTTGGAATAATTGGAATTTGACAAAAATGAGTTTTTGTATGACTTTGTGTTGACTTTTGTTGACCAGAAAGTTTGACTTAGTCATAGCGTGTCAAAAATTTTAAAATCTAAATTAGGCTTTTGAATATGATAAAGGATGTTCTAAGGTCCGTTTTGATATAAGGTAGACCTTGTAACTCCTAAAAACGAAGATTTTATGGCCATGTCAAGTTTGGGTCATTTTTACGTAAAAAGTCAACTACGAAGTTTGACTTTTGAAAGTCAAACTTGCGTATACTTTTGAATATAGTTTATAACAAGTAAAGGGTTCGTAATGTTAGTTAAATTAAGATGAAATGCTAAGTTTGGATTATATTATCCTTACTTTCGGCAAACTTTCTAAAAATGGAAACTTTGTAAGAGACGTTGTAATAATTGATGAATATGTCAAGTGAAATGTTTTGCGTCGCACTTGGAGATTCTAGTATATGATTATATATATGTAATAGTAATACATATATATATATATATACATTATATTTTTAATATACTATTAGTCACATACCGCCATATATGAATTATATAGGTCGCGGTTGAGACGTGAAGCTTATTGTGCTTGTTGATTGATTGATTTGAATCTTTTGCTTAAGGTGAGTTCATAGCCTCGCTTTTGAACTATTTTAAATGGTTTAAACCCATGAGGGGGATACAGATTGGTATCAAGAGCTTCGGTTATAGAGAACTAGGTTGTTTTCAAAACTCGGATTGTAATTATTTTAGATGTCAAAGTAATATCAAGAGTCTAAGGGTATAAAGAAATAGGTCGAGTCTTTTTGGAAAACCTAAACTATAACACTTCTACACGCACACCAAGACTCCTCGTTTCCATTGGTTACATGTAAGTTACATTTATAAGTTGTTACGTGTAAGTATAATTATGTACGTATGGTATGTATAATTGGTTAAATAATTTACCCGTATTTAACTATGCATTGTGATTGGATAAATTTATGCCCGTGTTGGATGCATAAAGCGTTATGTATTGGTACGTTTATGCATGTGTTGTATGATGTCAGGTGATTATATGATAACTATCATTATATATGTTTGAAATGTAATCGAGATATATTTGGATTGAAAAAGAGTCGCGAATTGAAAAATTTTAATTGTTGCGCTTTTGTGCGAACTGTTATTTTGATAATAGTATTATCGTTGGAACGCTATTGAACGATAATATGAAGTGATACGCCATTAAGTAAGTATTATATGATATTTTCTAAATTATCATGGAAAATGTGAATCATGATGATGAGGTGCCCGTTGTTGAGCCGAATCAACACAACGATGTTCCTGATGTTCTGAGCCTGTCTTAGAAGATGAAGACGAGGACCCGAAACAAGATGAATTTGAGGAAGAAGAAGATCCTCAAGAAGATGAATATGATATGGTGTTAACCCCTAAAGTGAAATGCAACAAGCTACTAAAGCATAAGTACAATATAATATAACACTCATCTGAGAATATATAATTCTCTTTAAATCAAAGCATAAAATCACTAAAAACTCAATATCTACAAGTCATTAAGCATGATCCCTAAAATAGCCATTTTACCTCCATTTTCATTCTCATCTCTTCACTATCACTTGTGAGCAAGCTACTATACTCATTTTATAATATGTAAAAACTAATTATCCCATTCATAAGCTTTCATACATCTTTTTACATTCAAATCCCTAATTTAAAACCCTAAACCCTAAAACCAAGCTAGTTTCTAAACCATGACCTGTTTCTTGGCTTTTATCCATTGTAAACCCAAACCAACACTCAATTAAGTTGTAATAACTTATTTTACAATCATATCAATCCTATTCAATCATTATTTCATCATTACTTCATCATTTTACTTCACTTGTACGTAAAACATATCCTAGAAACCCTAAATGTACCTAATTGGTTCATTTAACCTGTTTACTTGTTTTAAACCATTCTAATCCCAAATAACCAACCAAGGGCCATTGTAAACTCATAAAATAAGTTTACAAATCATCATATATCAATTACTTGGCAATGTTCAAGAAATCAAAGCTTAGAAAACCTTAACGAATCCAGAAAACCCTAATTATGCCCTAATTGTGATTTTGACCCGTTTTCTCAATTTCAACCCATTTTAACTTAAACCAACGACCAAACTTCATTAATAATACTTTATATAAGCTCTAGGATTTGTATTCCATCATTCCTAATCAAAAGTATGCAAAATATAAGCCAAGAAAGTCAAGAAAACCCTAAACGAGCCCTAGTTGAACCCGTACTCCCATTTCTTCAATTCTAATCCGTTTTAACCCAAACAAATTGCTAATCTTTGCTAATTACTTTAATCCCAGACCTTAACAACCTATTTCATCATTACTTAATCATTTATAACATAATGTACCTTGTTAAAACCTTTGAAGAACCCGTCGAACCCAAAATAGACCCGGTTTGCTTCTATGACCATTTTAACCCCTCTAAATTGCTACCATGTGCAAATGACCACCCAAGAACTCTTCTAGAAACCTTCAAGCAGCTTATGCACCTACTTAGACCAATCCTTGGTCAAATTTGAGAAGCACATGGCCTTGTTTTTGCTTACTTCAGCCGCGACATCAAGGAAACAAGCCAACACATACAAGCTACTTTCCTAGACCTCCACCATTGATTTCCTAGCTTCTACACATCATAACCTAGACCCTCTATGTGTCAAGACCAGATCATAACCCTTGCTTACTCCTTGCTACTTCAAATGGGTATAAATAGGGGCATAGTGTGTTCATTCTTCTTCATCCCCCACTTCCTCCTCTATAACCCTTCATAGTAGCAACTCCTTGCTCAATATGAATTCTAATAGATCTTAAGAAGTCTCAAGTACAGAAAGGAAGCAAAAGAAACCAAGAAACGAAGCCCGAGAGTCGTTACTCTAGCCGTACGAAGCCGAAAGTCCCGATTCTGACCCGTTTCCAAGCTATAAGCTCAAACCAGGTTCTCTAAGCTTATATTCTGCTCATGTAACGTCATAATGTTCATATGTTCTTGCTAAAATCATAATATAAAGCTTTGAACTCAAAAACCTAAGTGTTATGCCTTTTTGATCCAAAACCGTACACCCGAAACCCTAATTTCATGTTTTTACTTAAACTATGAGTTAAACTTGTAAAATTTTGTTATAACCTATCCTAATAAGCTATTATAATGTTAAAATAAGTACTTTGATAAGTCATAAGAGAATTTGACCTTAAAACCCGCGCGTTTTCATTTTGAAACCCTAATTTGACCCGTTTACCTTTTAACTTAACGAATCATTAAATTAAACTTATGTTGTGTTAAATCTTCATATTTTAGTTTATTATAACTTATAAATGACTATTGAAATGTTAAATTAAGCTTGCATGACAATTTGGACATGTTTTGTAATTATAATCCATGCAAGGGGTATATATCGTAAATTTCAAAAACTTATAACTAAAAGGACTAAAAGTGTCATTTTATTAAAGTTATAACTATAGGGGTCTATTATGTCACTTTTTAAAGTACAAGGTTTACTTGGTATATCAATAAAAGTTGAAGGACCAAAGTCGTAAAAATGCAAACCCCAGGGGTCTACTTGCAACACTTTTTTTTTCCAAAACCGTGAACAAAGCACACATGCAGTCAACCACTACATCTATGCATATGTAGGTAAACTTCTCTTATTAGAATTAGCTACTAGAACTTCTAAGTTACGCAGCGGTCTAAAACTATAGAACTTTTGTTATAATCAATCGCTTCTCTAGCTACGTATAATCAAGTGTTCAGAAACTCACAGTTACTGCTCGTATCAAGTGTCATGATTACTGTAGACTAATTATGGTCTGACTCTTCATGAATTATTGCTCGCTTATCTGAAAATGCATCCTATGATTGTAATCACTTTGAATACGCTCTACATGATTTGCTGCGCAGTACGTTGAATGCCTTTTAGGCCTACATGCTTACTCCTAAAGACTCGTAAATTAAACTTATGTTACGTTAAATCTTCATATTTTAGTTTATTATAACTATATAAAATGAATCAACATTGCAAAACTGAGATTAACACTCAATAGCGTCACGTTAGCGATGGCAGACATCTGGACCATGCTTTCTATTGAATTCATATACAACAAGGTATCCTCACTAGCAACTCATGACGTGGCATTATGATAGTTTCATAGAGATGCTTATGAGTTTAGCATGCTTATCTGTGTTTACACGTAAACAATGCCACTAGAACTCGACTTATCTGATATGAGTTTACGAGAAAGTGAACTCTTGATCGACAGTATCGCGAGGTTGTAAGTGGCGCAGTGAAAAGCCTAGTGAAATGCATTTTCAGTGAATACTGCATGTCAGCTTACATAGTATCAAAACGGTCATTATATTGCTAATTGTAATGATGCATCTATCATTTAAGCGTCTATCATTATCACTAGACATTATTATCTGTTTAAGCGTGTCTAATGTGGATAATAGATCTGATTTGATTAGTTGATATAGGTTCTCATTCTTAGTTATACAATTGATAGACGTTATCTATTGGTGGATCTAATATAGGAAAATAGATCAAAGTCAAATCTATCTATTTAGATTTGCATTGTACAGTATGCTACGCTTTTCTTCTGCCTAGTTGTAAGAATAGAAATCATGCCAACCCTGTCATTAGCCTCTTTCGTAATTGAACGCAAGCGATATGTCATCTTAAGAGTTTTATATCAAAAAAGCTTATGCTGTCAGTTCTTAGGGACTCATCACTGAAAGGGTCACTACTAAACTTACTTTGCTGGATGTGTAGCGTCATACAATGCAGTCACTCAGTGATAATTATGCTCGAGAGTAAATGTGACGATTAGGAACGTTGCACAAGGAATTAGACATTGCCAAACGGTTTATTGAGAAGTTTCTGGGCTGATAATATCGAATTTCAACTTTTGAATCAACGAATAGCTGGGTGAGGCACAGATTGGTGGGAGTCTGTCGTTCGCGTTCCAGAGGCTATGGCTGCTGAAGAATGTGACCCTTTTATCCGCGGGAAATTCAATAGTAATCAGAACTGCAAGATCTCCTAATTTCTATTTTTATCACTTAAGCCTTATTATTTCGGCAAATAACAAGCTAGATCTAGTTTGTTACCATACGCGTAAACAACGTATCACTGATAGTGAAGAGCTGTTCACGCAACGCTAAAGTAAGTGTGGTTGGAGAAAACGGATCAGCCGTATGTTGTATATTTAACTTCAGTTGAAGTTAACCGGGCTATTTATTACTGTAGACTAATGTGCTCTTGCTATGGAGGAGCGATGCACTAATAACATGAAAGCTCAAATCGGATTTTTTTCTCTGATATTTAACTTTGACCTATGCTAAATCCCTCTACCTGATGCGTACGCGAAAAAATAAACGGGGTACACAAATTGATGTAGTAAGAATAAAAAGAGATAATGCTGTCGTACCGAACAGTACAAGGCCACTTTTGTCATCTCACTAAAGGCATCCCAAGACAAAGTCAAACGTGAAGGAAAAGGCCTTCAGTCTAAAGAAGTCTTCGTGATTGCATATTCTCACTATCAAAGGCGTGTTAAATATTATTTTAAATCGTGCCAATTAAACATTGGACATTTCAACTAGTAGGAGAATTATCCCTCCAAGAGAAAGATACACAACCTTGATGGGATTTACAGGTTTTTATTTTTAGATAAGTTGTCTTTGCGGACAATAACAGGACAATCGGATTATGGACGGAGAGTTGAGATATAGGATTATATGACTAGAGGTCTTGTATTATTTTCGCACCACATTATCAATTATGATAGGCCATTGAGAACAAGTCTAGCAAAATGAAACAATACAAATCATAATATTCTATTTAGAGGTTTAGACTAAGAAATTGATTCTACGTTTTAGCTTCCTAATGCAGAATGTAGAGTCAAAGAGTTTCACTCTTTTTCGAAACTTTGTGAATTTGAAAGTCCAAAGATATGGAGAGTTATTGACACTATTCAACTGATGTTTTAACTTAAACATACTCAGCTTTCTGATCTACATGTGTATCTTTGTTTCTACATTTATTCTGGCGGTCTGTCTCAATGAGCTGAGTAGTTGCATCCACACTTTAATAGATCCGGAAATTATTGGTCCGATGTTGAACTTTGCAAGAAATATCGTATAGTCTTTATAAATCTTTCGGGTTTTATCCGGCCACTGTGAACTTTACGTCAAGCATAAGAAGATGTACAGTACTATATCGGGAAATCCCGGGTTGTATGGAGATAAATCTGCTTATTATTACGTAATCACACTCCTTAGAATCAATCAATCAAAGCCATAAAGAACGCCTTAGCGGATATGGCACAAATTGAATTGTTTCCTATCATGGGTATAACACATGCCTTGCTGTGAAACAAAATAAGGCTATCAGAGTCTCAATTTAATGCTTACGATACCTTGGATGAACTTATAGATTTGTCTCGAGCGTAAGCAATAACTAGAGAAATGGAAAGGTTCCTCATAGAAGTATAAACAAAACGGTAACAATCAGTATTGATCTAACCAACAATAGGATCATACACTTCATCAGACATCCCACAAGCTCCACAAAGTCACACAATACAACATCAGGCTATAAACAACCCATAAATATAACACCTTCTCTGCTTCTCAGAAACTTATATATCAAACTACAAAGCAAAAGACAATAACAATCAGACAGAGGCAACAAAGTGTTTTGATATATATAATAGAATCAAGATTAGTCTCGAGCAATTGACAGCTACATGACCAACACTATCATAAAAAGGCGCAAGGGAGACATGGTGCGTCATAGAGAGGGGTCTATCTATTCGTCAACATTTTTTCCCTTAACAAAGTCACCTGACAGCAAAAGGGGGGTTACTTGCCTACGGATAATCTGGTAAACTCCTTCGCACTATGTAAATGTCGTGTGATCGGAAAGCATATCAGCGCGGTGCACTTCTATAACACATCTAACTCCAGTACACTCCTTGGTTTTGCGAAGTATAAATTTTGCAGAGTAGAGCATATGTAGCAACACTGTAGACAAACATCACTACTGAGTAAGCGATAAAAGTCCCAATAAAAAAGGGGCCACATCTGGCTGCGAACTAGGAATTGGTAAAACGGGCAAAAGCTATTAAGCATAAGAAGGTGCCACTAATGGCGTGAAGAACACATACTCAAAAGTAACCCGCAGACAAGAAAACAACCCATACATCCACGAAACCGTCAAGACAACGTGTTATAAATGTGGATTAAACGAAGGGGAACAACACATAACTAATCAGCGAAAACCACACTAAAAATTGTCCGAAAACAAAAAAAAAAACCCCACATTATTTTTGGGAAGAAAAGGGATCCACAAGGAACAAGGTGAGGAAGCTTCGAGGCGTCGGGCCTGACAAAGAAGAAGACGTGGAAGAGATGCTGAGAAACAGCATGGACCCAATAAAAGAGTGGTTACGGGGTACAGTTTCTTCTTTCTTTCTTTCTTTCTTTACTTCTAAAAAAAAAAAAAGAAAAAAAAAAAAAAATATAAAAGAAAAAACTATCTAATCAAACAATTCGTTATGGCAACTGTAATTATAATTGACTCAGGATTTGAACAAAAAACTTATGCCCCGTAAAAGAAACAACTAGTTATTTTTAATATTAATTTATAATAAAATTTGAGGTCCCACCTGAAAGAACAAAGAGAAACAGTATGACTATAAAACACAACCCTCAGATCCCACCAAAGTGCAACGGCCCTACCCCAAAGAACCATCTGTCTCTCCGCCTTCATCAACAACCACAACGCGCCAGTCTTTAGACAGGACAGCGAAGTCGGAATTAGGCAGAGCACACCGATCAGGCCTCTCCCGCAGGGGACTAATCTGCTCTAAATACTATTGGCAGTTTTAGCGTTTTGATCTCCCGCATAAAATATCACTAAATTACTCCTAATACATCACTCACCGGGACTACACAAAAGAAAACACAAACAGCAACGCAGCCACCACCACTCCTGAACACAATCGAACAAATACAACCCCCATAGTTTACACATAACGGGGAAACGAGTACCCTTACAACCAAACACACAAAAAATTAACGCTTCCAACCCTCACCTGGATTAAGAATACGTTTATAACCACTTGCACCCCCAGAAACCCAACCAAAACAAAAACTATACACGCCTTACCCACCTACCCTAACCCTTCAAACTCCCAACAGTAACTCACTCCTTCCCCGCCGGCACTTCCCCGACCACCCCCTCCGCAACGTCCAACGCACCATCCCTCTCCCACCACCCCACCCCCCAAACCCTCACTCCTATATCATCGCATTTCGCCTATAAGTCCTACCTATAAAACAAAACAGTTGTACAGTGTCTAAAGGAAAAGCGTAAAGCACCCTTCCCCCCTAGCCGCGTATGCCTAGACCAAATGGTAAACATAACGAAACCTCCCACTCCCCTGCTACACCAACGTCTACAGACGACCCCCATCAACCACGATATACTCCCGGGCGTCTTGACGGCCAACCCCCCCCCACCCCCGCCCCCCCCCCCCCGAGCGCTCACGTCACACCCAGGCACCCGCCCCCCCCCCCACCCCGTCCCCCAGACGCCCCCCCCCCGACCACTCACCGCACACATCCCCCCCGGCACCCCACCAAATACCCCGCACCACCACTCCCCCTAACTGGTTACGATTAATCTCATCCTCACCCCACCCCCCTCCCCCCCCCCCTACCCACCCCCCCCTCATCCCCCGCTTAATGTTGATTTAGCCCCGCCAACCCCCAACCCCCTCCGCCACCCAGCCCCACCCCCCCCCGCCTCTCCTTACCACCCAACTTCCCGCCGTACGACCCCACTACCCACCCTCCGCCCACCGCATTACTTACCTCCCTCCCAAATTAACCCCGGGCACCCCCTGACCCGTGTGAAATCTCACCCCACCCCGGTCTTCCAGTCACAAGCCAACCCGCCCTGCTGTCTCCCACCCCCGCTTACTAGCCACCCCACTTACAAAAAAACCATAGACGCCTCCTCTTAATCAGAGACTCAAAAGAGCATCCACTACCAGTACAACCCCTCTTAAAGGGCCCCACGGTAACCAACTAGCCAACTTCAAACACAACCGCCTCCTCTAAGTCTTACCATCGATCCACATACATATCAAAAAAATAAATCTGATCTTATAAAGTACTATAAAGAAAAACTAAAAAAGAATATCAAAAAATTAAAAACCCAATAACACCTCAACAAGCCGCCCCCCCTACCTCCCCTTACGCCCCCCACCCCCCCCCGCCACCATCCCCCCCCCACCCGCCCCCGCTGAAAGGGCCCCATGCAAGCATCAAACACCACCAAATGCGTTCAGCCGGAATAATACCACAACCCACCCAACTCATCATAAGCTGCTGTAGAGATCCCAACCCAAATCAACCATCTACACCAGTAACCCAACACCCTTGCCACCACCGAGTTTAACTTGGACCTCGTAGAGGAACGCCATGCCACCACCACTCCCACACCACATATACTGTCTCACGCCCCGCACTAACAAACGCCAGATCTCTCCTTCCCCATCCCCCCCCCGTCCACTTCCACACCATACAGTCGTGCAGCAAGGACAAACCCCCAGTCGTACCCCTGCACCACACTAGCGCAACTCCTCGTACGCCGGATTTAAAAATGTTACATCATATAGCAAATAAAAAAGGGGAGGTTTTTTCACCGCCAATCCCGGATATTGAGTCAGTAAAAACATCAAATCGTGGCTCTTAAAACAGCGCCTACCCCCACCACCCCCATCAAACGGACCCCCAAACCCCCACTGTCACCAACACCCATAACATAACCCCCCGTAACCACAAAATACAGCCACCGTCCACGAATCAGAGACCCCCTAACTTATTGCTGCCCCAAAAGAGCTAGTCCCGGCACACGCCACGCCTAAACTTAATTTCCCTCCAGACAAATCCCCTCCTATCTCCTTCCCTACTACCACACCAATTTCTCCTTCGGCCCCATAAGCCGATGTCCCCCCCACGCGACTTGCTTAGTCGGCCCAGTGGCGGACAAACATCCCAAACCTTAACCACCACACAATCAGAGGAATTGACCACCCCCGCCGCTCCCAACCCCCCCACACAAACCCCACAACCAACAACCTAAACCCCCCATACCCCACACCCCCCACCCCCCCCCCACCCCAACACCCCCCCCACCCCCCCGAGCCTACACCGCACAAGGAAGAGAGCGCCGGGAGAATGTAGACGCCCCTTTTCCCTCCCCAATCACGTTAGCTCTATTCTCCTTTTAACCCTCCCCTAACGACGACATCACAACCACGGGACACCCTCCCGCCCCGCTGTCTCTCCACTGCAACTCCCTCCCCACTCACGTCTCTCCCACCCCCCCCCCGCCCCTTAAAACCCCCCCCCCAACCCCCAACCCACACCCAATACACCCAATCCCCAGCCCTCAACATCCCACTCCACAACACAAACCTCCCCACACACAACACACACTACCCCCCCCACAACACCCCCCCACCTTCCCCAACCCCGCATCATGTTGTTCTCACCTGCCAACCCACGATACTTGCCCCAGTAAACCCATTAATAAACATCTCCACACCAGAAAAACACAACAAACCCCTAAAGCACACCCCCTCCCACCCACGCCCCCACTCAACGCATTGCCCAACCCCCCTTCCCAACCATAACACCACACCCCCCAAGCCCCACCACCCATACACCACCCCTCCACCCATGCCCTCCACACACCCCCCCCCCTCTTCCCCCCCCCCATTCCCCCTCCTTCCGCCACACCCACCCCCAACACCACCAAACTCGCCTATATTTCATCTTTGGTACCCTAATCCAATTCCCACCACAACCCTCTCCCCCCTCCAGGCTCATACCCTTGCCTACACCCGCTCTTAAAGACATATCCAAGTGGCCACCCTTCAACGCTGACCGAGCCAAAGAACAACTATTCGACGCAAGTCAGTAATACCATTAAGAGAGCAACCCTAAAAAAAATGAGGTACGGTTTTGGATAATTCATATATGGTAGCTGGTAAATAAGGGTTTTACGAAGTTATCTGTAATACAACCAAAAGCCGCTCCCCCCCTCACACACCACCCACTAAACCCGGCGAACCACCCGCCCCAGACACCAAAAGCCCTACCCCAACCCCCCCAGGGTCCGCTCGCCATCACCCTGCAACACGCCACAGCACACCTCCCATACCACCGACTTTTACCCCCCATGTCAACCCTAACCCGCTCCCAAAACCCCCCGGGGCTCACACCCGATATCCACCAGGCCATTCCCAAGAAACCCACCCCACGTAAAGTCTACCCGTTATCCGACCCCCAAAACAACGATACAGCCCGTAGACCTCCCAACACAACCAGAAAAAGCAACAACGTCCACTACACCATACCCATAAACACCGCCCGCACGGCCACCACTCACCCATAGTCCCGATTCGCCCTCAAGACACCCTGAACAACCAGTCCTCACAACCGCCAAAGCACTACACCCGAAAATAAGTAACCAAAAAACTACCTCACCCCCAAACACAACGGAAGTAAACAACTGCGAGCATTCCGCCCCCCCCCAAAAAAATAACAAGAAGAACCGAATACACCCCTGACTCCCACAACCGAGTCGGAGCCTCCAGCCGCACCCCGAGCTCACTAACCCCTACTGTGAGAGAGCCAGCCAACGAAATAGAGACCCAAACAAACCCCCACAAAGTATAAAAACGACAACCGCCACCCCCCCCCAGCCCCCTACACTCGTATCCTTCAGTTCGGTGGTCGTATGACCACCCCATAAGCCACAAAACCCAATGCAAGCCCTACTAACACATAAAATTTCCATACAACACATAAGCAGACGACACCCGCAACAAACATAATATAATACCTCATATCATAAACCCTACTACTCCCCGGAAGAAAACTTAATCCCAAAACAAACAGATTTTCTCACGTCTTCGACGTAGCGGAGACCTGAAAGGTCCATTCAAAATCTTTAAGACGGGAGATAGGAACACCCCTGAGCACAACAGCGCCGGAATAATTACCACAGTACATACTAACCACACCCACTCCCCTCACCGCCCCCCAAACCCCCTACACACCCCAAATGCCCACACGACCCACGCCCCCAAAAACACCACATCTCACAACCAATAACCCGAATCTGACAACAAACGCCACACACAAATCCACCGTACCGTACCACACCCCTCCTCCAAACCATGACGACAGAATCAACCAACCAGAGTGGACTCCCACAGCACATTACCCTACACCACAACTGACTATATGTGCCGGACCGACTGTTCACAACCAGAAAGTGGCAAAAACGTACACAATAAACATACAAATAAACAAACTGCCCCTCTTTAACAAAACAAAAAGAAAATGTACCCCAACAAAACTAATATAATAACCCCTGCCACCATGCCCCTGAAGAAAGATCCCACGCCACCCCTAACCCCCCTTGGTCTCCCCGATGCTTCACGATGGTGTTGGAGCGCCCCAGCAGCTGTGTAATGCAGTGTGCAGTTATTCCGACCCCCTCACAGATACAGACCCCCCCTCCCACCTACAGCAGAGCCACCACTAAATCTCCCGCCCGCCGCCTACCGCCCCAAAGCAGATGATACGGATCACTCCAACTACCACGCATGGCAGCCACCATACCCACAGAATAAAAATACTACACCGCACCCATTGAGCACTCCGCACCGAGACCCCTCACGACGGACCCGAACTCTCCCCAACAACCCCCACCGCATCACCCCCCGCCACGCACCCGCACCATCGCGCCCAAAAACACCCAACCGTCACCAACTAACTCCCAGAACAGACCTTACTTATACAACTTCGACGAACTACCTCCACTCCCCCCCCAAACCCACTAACACATCAGCACGAAAATCACAAAACACCGCACCTTCCCCCCACCTAGCAACCAAAAACCACACCACATACCCCATCCTACCAACGTCCCTCGTGTATCAACCAAAACCCAAGGGATGAGCTATGCAACAGCACTCGCATCAAGAAAACATGGTCACGGACACGCACTACTGGGCGTGGTTGGGTGAGCACCTTTTTCTCGAGGGAAATCTATCCCCCGAAACCGATTGTGCACCATCCCAGATGAAGGAATTAGCGAACCAATTGCAATAGTTGTTTAGAAAAAGGAATTAATTTTTTCGCCCGAGCTCACGCCATGGGATCTCCATTGTTATTCTAAAGACAAAGGAAGGAAACTTTCCGAATGTGTGTACGATTACCCGCGAATTAAAAACAAAGTTGACCATAAAAAATCATTATCCTCTCACCAAGAATTGATGATTAATTCGAACAACTACATCAGGGGCTCAGTGTGTATTCGAGATCGACTTCGAACAGGGTATCATCAAAACACCGTATCAGAGAAGAATGACATCCCCATTACTGCCTTCAAAACTAGATACGTCACTATGAATTCCAAGTATGCCGGTTTCTGCTAACCAATGCGCCTTCGTGTTCATTGGACCCTAATGAATCGGGTGTGCAAACGTACCTTGACAAGTTCGTGATCGTGTATTTATCGATGATATACTGATATACTCAAGAGAACAAAGATGAACATAAGTAACACAATAAAGAAAAGGCCATTCTGGAACTACTGAAGAATAGAGAAAATTATCTTCAAATTCTCAAGTTTGGATTTGCACGAACTGTGCAATTTCTTCTCGGTCATGTGATCGATAGTAAAGGCGTTCAATGTTTGATCCTAACAAAGATTGAGGCAATCAAGAACAGGGCTAACTCCGACAACAAGACACACAAAAAAATAAAAACGAGGAACACCAACTGAGGTAAGGCAATTTCTCTCCTGTGTTTGGCTGGTTTATTACCGGAGATTCATTGAAGGTTTCTCCTTAATTTCCAAAACCTCCTACTGACTCTGTTAACCAAGCTAACCCCAGAAAAATAAGAAGTTATGAATGAGAGCGAGGACGAAGAGGAACGTTCGAAATTTGCTCACGCAAAGAAACTGTGTTATGCACCAATATTGGAATTACCCGAAGGATCAGAAGACTTCGTTGTATATTGCGATGCATCACTTAAAGGCTTTGGAGCTGTTTTGATGCAAAGAGAAAAGGTTATAGCATAATGCAATAAGCCCGCAATTGAGAACTCAAGAGGAGAACTACACGACCCATGAAATTAGAACTGTGGGGGCCGTTGGTTTTTTGCACTTAGGCTGAGGAGACATACCTGTATGGGACAAAGTGTGAAGTCTATACGATCAAAATGAGCCTTCAATACACCTCGAATCAGAAAGAGGTAAATATGAAAGACAGCGCCGGTGGATCAAACTCTACTCTTGAGCGAATTACGATTGCAAGAACCGTTATCCATCCGGGCAAGGCAAACGTAGTGGCTGATGCTTATTGAGTCGAAAGAAAAGAGAACCAATAAGGTTAGAGCATTGGTAATAGACAGTACACTCAAATCTACCTGGTCAAAATCCGTAACGCTCATAATAAAAGCAATGAAAAAAAAGAAAAGTGAAGGCCAGAAAATTTTTAGGAAGATTGATCAATGCAGATATTTGATGTTCGTTCTGGACGGAACCAGATATTATGAAATAAGCGCATTTGGGCTGCCACGAAATAGAGGATTGAGAAATTTTAACATGCAACGAATCCCATAAATTCCAAGTACCTATTCATCCAGATTCCGACAAGATGTATCCAAGACATAAGATATCTTTACACTGGTGGCCAAAACCATGGAAGGCTGATATCGCCCACCTATGTTAGTAAATTCTAGACCTTGCTAATGTTAAAAGCTGAACATCAAAAAAAAAAGCCATCTGTTTAGCTCCAAACAACCAGAAATTCCTGTCTCGAAATGGAGCGAATAACCATGGATTTTATTGTTGGACTTCCGAGAAACTCCAAGAGGGTTATTACTCTATATGGGTCATTGTCATCGAATTGATCCAAATCGACAAACACTTTCTACCAGTTAAAGACGACAAGAACAGACAATATGAGAAGCTCCACACAGCATACCTGAAGTGAAATAGTCTGTCGACATGGAGTGCCAGATATCTTCGATCATGATTTCGGACAGAGAACAACAAGTTTGCCCGCACAGCTCAAGATTTTGGCAGTCACTGATAGTCAAGGAGCCTTTGGAACTGCAACTACGATAATGAGCACTGCATACCACCGCGCATGATCGGATGGCCAAAGCGAGATAACATACAAATGTTGGAAGATATGTTTGCGAAGCCCTTGCGTGATGATCTTTGGAGGTATTGTGATCGACATTTGCCATTAGTCGAATTCTCATATAACAATAGTTTATCACCGCGTATTAAGGCAAGATACTCCATTTGAATCACTGAATGGGCGGAAAGTCGGGTCACGTGTTTATGATGGAGTGAGGTTGGAGAATAGCCAACAGACACATGGTCTGAGAAATGATAACAGAAAGACAACTAAAAGATTAAGAAAACAAATTAAAAAATCGGTTGTTGACATGCTCGTACCATTTCAAAAAGCTACGCCGACGATGACTGAAGAAGAGTGAGACGTAGTACCGTTGGAATTAAACGTGGTAGATAATTTAGCTCAAGGAATCCGCCCTGTGAAAAGGGCGTGATTTCGTATTTTGGGAATCGTGGGAAGTTGAGCCCACGCTATATGAGGGCCATACAAAGTCTTTAAGAAAGAGTTGGTCCCAGTAGGCAAATATAATTAGAGATGCCAATATAGAACTTCAAGGAATTCACAACACCTTCCTACACGAATTTGAAGAAGTGTATGTCAGACGATAGCCTGGTCATTGGCCGCTTGATGAGATTAACTTGATGACAAGTTGCATTTTATTGAGGAACCAGTGGAAAATAATAGATCCTGAGGTGAAGCGACTGAAGCAAAGACGTATACCAATAGTCCAAGGTTCGTTTGGAACTCGCGAACGAGGACCAGCAATTTACATGTGGAAGTGAGAACAAAGAAGAACAAGTATCCCCTCACTTTTTCAAGCTGATCAAGAAACGGATTAAGCCAATCGAGCACCTGACGGCGCAAGCTCCCCGTTAAGGAGGGAAGGATGTAAAATTCCGTAATTAAGGTCACCATATACTCCGAGCTTTAATTCTATTTTTTCATTTTTTAAGCAAAGTCATTAATTTTACGTTTACCCGATTTAGTAAGAATTTCCCGTTCTTAGCTTTGCGTGAGCCGTATTTAGAAATCTATTCCATCTTCGTGCCTTAAGTGGTTTAATAATCTCATAATATTCCCCGATGATTATAAGTTACACTACTTTCATTTTTCATTGTGTTTCGCGTTTACGTAAAATTCTTGCTTAAACTCGCGTTTTACCTTAAACCTTACATTTATTTAACTTACACTTACACTATACTTTAATTAAACACTTATAAAAAAAAAATAAAAAAAAATTTAATATTTTTATAAATCTAGGCCCTAGGCCGGTTAGATATATGTCTCAGCTCTATGAGATAGTTGGATGCTCAACCAACTCATCCGGATGAGGGAGATATGATCAAAATACGAAAATAGGTC
>BQNB010058524.1:0-37729 GCA_026074375.1 Tanacetum coccineum | reverse complement strand
AACATAACTAATTAAGATTTAAATAAAAGATATAATAAAAGCTATGAAATTAGGAGGAAGCATGATAGTTATAATACCAAACACTTAAGCCCTAAAACGCATCTATATGAAGGACTCCTAGGCTATAGTCTAAGCTCAACCACCTACTTCTTTATAACCAAAGGCTCTGATACCAATATGTCACACCCCGCCAAGGCGTAACGAGAATGGATATCATCACAACATAATGGTGTCACAATAAAGAAAACTACATGAACTAAACGAAACATAAGGGACACAAAGTGTCATGAAAATACCCAAGCAAACATAAAATAATATCTGGCGCCTTATATTGAAGTAAAAGGGGTTCACGTCAATACTAAGACATGAAATACAACCAAAACAAGTCTAAGCAGATCAACCAACAAACATTCAATATCCAATCAAACAAGAAATCAGCTAGGAGATTAAACTCTGCATGCAACCTAAGGTCTCTCTAGCCACTTCTCACATTCCAATGATCTTCCTTATGCTCACCTAAAAATGATGCTTAAAAACGTCAACACAAAGGTTGGTGAGAGTCATAGGTTTACGGCACACAATTAAAACTTTAAACCAATTACTGTGATTAATAAAAACGAACATGGTAGGACAATTAAGCTAGCTATTATACTGGCTAACATGCATACGAGCAGAACAACCACAATCAGGACGGAACGTGCCCCACGATCCAAGCCACACCAAAAGATCACACATTAATGGGTAAGACTACCCTCCAATTGGAACCACACAGTAATTGGGTAAGAATACCCTCCAATTGGAACCACACAGTAATTAGGTAGGAACGTTACCCTCCGATCTAACAACACGTAAACATTTAGCACATATCATATGATAGCCACATAAATGTCCATGCATCAATTAAACCACATAATCACAGCAATTAAATCATTTTTAAGACCTTTGCATCATTTCCATCCCAAGAAAACAAAGTAAAAATGGGACTATGAAACTCACCTGATGCTCAAGCAGCTTCTAAATATCTACGAAAAGCTACACAATAGAATATAAACGTGTTACACGCGACTAAGCCAAATTCTTAAGTCCATGTAACAATCATATGATGGATGTCTATGGTGATAAATTATCCCCATGGGTCACCCCGACACCATGCCTAAATTTAACCACTTCATTTACTCCTAATTCTAGTGATCTACATTTTACATGAAAACACAGAATTTTAGTGTCACTTTACTATTTTCCAAACCATACCTACTGACCTTTATAAATTCTACCAAAAATCACACATTCAATTTCATGAGTTTACTAACTCCTTTATTTTTTCACTAATTTATTTCCACTCATAAGTGCCTCAAATAAAATCAAACTTTTAACTACTCAGATTCGGATCTGCTCGAACACTAAAAAATTTAGACCTATTAACCATACTTAGACACCAAATCAGAAGCTCATCTTTTGGGGAAAGCTAATAGACACATAGAACTTGACTTCTGTAGCTTGGCTAATTCTAATTCGAATTTTAAGTAAGGGTTTTACACTTCGTAATCTGACCAAAATCTGACCCGAAAAGACAGGTTTGACAACTTTTCTTGAACAGAATGTTTGACTAACTTCCCGAACTCGAAATCGTTCGAGTCTGGACTTTATGAAAAATAGACTCTCTGAACTACAATTTAGGCTCAAGATCATATCAATTCATGCTTTTATCATCTAGATATCATCAATTAAACACAGCCCTAAAATCTGCCAAACCCTAATTCATGTTTTAACGCGAATTAAACCTAATCGATTACACCCGTATGATCCTAATTAAACCATAATCATTATAACATGATTAAATTATTATTAATTATAGATTTATAAAAACCCTAATTCTATCATAATAATTATTACATGATTTAATGATGATTAACATACAAAGGATTATAGTTTTTACCTTAAATCTTCAAACCTTAAACACCAAAATCACCACTAGCTTGAAGATGATTTTTTTTTCTTTTGACTTGATCGGCGGAATAAACAAGAGGGAGGGGGGAGAAAATAGTTTTTAGGGTTTTATTTATTTGATATATGTTGTAAATATAATTACATAATTAGAGTTTTAGTAGTATTAGGCATTATTTTCTTTTTTTTTTTTTTTTTTTTTTTTTTTTTTTTTTTTTTTTTTTTTTTTTTGTTTTTTTTCCTTTTTCCTCTTATTTGGCCGAATCCCTCACTATATATATATATATATAATATATATATATATATTATATATAATATATATAATATATATATAGTAGATATCTATTTATATCATTATTTATATTACCTTAATTTTCTACAAAAACCTATGTCAATTTGGTAAACATTTATACATAAAATTTAATACTAAACTTTCTAATTAAAATTTTCATTTCGCCATCTCACTTTCTATTTTTTAGAAAGTTCATCACTAACACTCGAACTTCACGGTCCTAATTCCTTTCTAATAAGCAATACTTTCTTTATTTAACAAACATATAATTATCCACAAATTGACGTAGCAATGCATGCAACACGTCACTCATTTCCAATGTCACTACACGTGAACAAAATGGAAATAAATCTTCAATATCTTAAACCCGTTCTATAATGAGATGATCACGCACCCCAGAATGATAAACATGCACACAGATAAGGTCACATAGATCACAAATATAGCACGTATAAATACTTAGCCAATTCTAAAGGTATGACTAACCTGCTCAATTCACGGGTGTCACATAGAATGTTTACAAGGCGGGAAAAAGATTTCTTTATTTCCAAAGCAATAAAGCAATCTCCTTGGGAATGACTACTTTTAAAGTTGGTACAGAAGTACGACAACTTTCCCTAAAGAACTGTAGCTAGTACCTTAAAGCACGTCTGCATTTTATGGTATCTCAACCACCCATTGGATGCATGACATGCATACTAGGTTAACTTGTAAACCCTAATTCCTTTGCCTATAAAAGGAAAGGGTATATTGAGAGTAAATGCTATCTCTTCCAATTAATGTGAAACATATTGAGCGAGTTACATTATCTCTCAAAACAAACTGAACAGAAATAGCAGAAGCTAATGCTTTATTCTATCATAATTAAGTTTGGTTTTCTCCTTACTCTCTAGAACTTTGTGTTAGAGTTTAAGTTCGAAGGAGATAACACCCTAATTTTCATTCAACCACCTTGCTATTCTGCAAGCAAGGTGTATCATAGATTCTTTATTAGATTCTAATAAGAACACATACGTTGAAAAGTTACTTCTGTGTGTTTTAAACTTGTTCTTATATATTGTTCATATATATCTTTTTAAAACTCACTTTGTTGCCATGGAATGTGATTAGTTTAACTTGATAAAGCTTATAATCAAATTCAAAGGGACCAACATTATCCTTAATGTAAAGTCTGAACTAGCTGATCTTAAAAATACTAAAGCCCTAAATTGTTCCTTCCAAAATGAGATTGTCAGATTAAATCTGGAAAATTAATCTCAGAGAGATGAAATCTTTGACTTAAAAAAGGTCATTGAGAAATGGACCTCTTGCAAAGTCACTCTTGACCAACTATTCTTTGAGCAAGTACCTAGTAACATTGTCCGGGTCTTAGGAGGAAGAGGAAGAAAAAAGGACACCAGCTCCTCAAAAGAAGTGGTGTTCTCTAAGGCATCTGAATCTCTATCTGAGACTATCCCTAATATCCACTCTGACTATAAGTCTGAGTGTGACAATCTGGAACCATTGCCTCCTCTTCCTAAACTTACATGGGTTGAACCCACAGCTACATCATCTAGTGTATTGACTCTGGCTGACTTGACTCAAACCCCAGTTGTCCCTAAAGAAACTAAAAAGGTCCCTGAAAAAGGAACATCCATCAATGTCATTCAACCACCTTGCTATTCTGCAAGCAAGGTGTATCATAGAATCTTTATTAGATTCTAATAAGAATCCATACGTTGAAACCACTTCTCACTTTGATGGAAGAGGTAAAAGGTCTTAAAGAACAAATTAAGATTCCTTTAGACAGCTCTCCATCTATCTCTCAATCAGGAAGTTTTAAATCTGCCAAAGGCAAACAAAGAACTTGGTTTGGACCTTGTAAACATTGTGGGTTTAGAAATCACCACTCAGAGGACTGTTATATGAAACCCAAGTTTTTGCATGTGGATCCACTGACCATACGACCAAGGAACATCCTAAACAAGTTGTTGTTAAAAAAAACCTTGCCAAGCTGAAAGCTCAACCCTCTTAAGGTTCCTCTTCTAGGAAGGCTCCTATGATTCCCAAGCCCTTCATTGACTGCAAGTACTGTGGTTTCAATGACCATCACTTTGATGAGTGTGAGTACTACCCAGGATGTGACATCTGTGGTAGCATTGCTCATGAAACCTCGGATTGTACCAAAAAACCTTCCAACAATACAAAACCAAGGATTGGCTATACAAAACCAAAAAACCTTCCACTAAACCCATTGAAAAGTAGGTTCACAAAAGAAACTAATTTGTTTCAATTGTCTATGCAAGATTACTTAAAGAGATCTGTATGGTATCTAGATAGTGGTTGTTCTAGACACATGACAAGGGTTAAACAATATCTGCACTGATATTCAAATGAGTCAGGTCTTAAAGTGGTATTTAGAGATAACTCTTTAGGTGACACAGAGGGGTATGGCTCAGTGAACTGCAATGGAATCATTTTTACCAGAGTTTCATATGTCAATGGTCTGAAACACAATTTGATCAGCATCAGCCAGTTATGTGATGCAAATTTCAAAGTTCTATTTACAAAGACTCAGGAAACTATATTCAACTAAAACAATGAAGTTGTGCTTATTGCTCCCAGAAGAAGAGATGTCTATGTTATTGACATGTCATCCTATAATGAAGAAAGCAATGCATGTTTCTTTGCCAAAGCATCCAACAGTGTTAACTGGCTCTAGCATAAGAGATTATCCCACCTCAACTTCAAAAACATCAACAAACTTGCAAGGCAAAACCTTGTAGCTGGTATTCCATCTCTCACTTTTTCAGAAGATAAAACTTGTTCATCCTATGAGAAAGAGAAGCACCATATAGCTTCATTCAAAACCAAGAGATCTTTTTCCAACAACAAGTGCTTACATCTCCTTTATATGGATTTGTTTGGACCTATTAAACCCCAAACCATCAGCCACAACAAATATACCTGTTATAGTAGATGAGTACTCAAGGTACACGTGGGTATTTTGCTTCAATAAAAAGAGTGATGCAGTTGATTGCATTATGTCTTTTATCAGAATGAAGTAAGGGTAAAGGAGTTAAGAAGTGATAATAGAACTGAATTCAAAAATCATAAGTTGGGAGAATTTTGTGATGAAAAAGTACTTTCTCAAATTTCTCATCTCCTTGTACCCCTAAACAAAATGGTGTAGCTAAAAGAAAGAACGAAACCATTATTGAAGCGGCTAGGACTATGTTAAATAGTGCAAATCTCCTTAAACAATTGTGGGGAGAGGCTGTAAACACTGCATGCTACACACAAAACAGATCCATCATTGTTAAAAGACATGGAAAGACAACATATGATGTATTCAGGGGAATATCTCCTGACATTAGCTATTTCTATGTGTTTAATTATCATGTTCACATTCACAATCACATGGACCATCTGGGAAAATTTGATGCTAAAGCTGATGATGAATTCTTGGTTACTCTCCAGGGGCCAAAGCATTCAAGGTTTTTAACATCATAAGACAAGAAATGGAAGAAACCTATCATGTTACATTCAGTAAAGATAAGGAAGCTATTTCTAAATCAAGCACATAAGGTGATGAAATCAACTTCAATGAAAACATATCCTTCCCTAATGATGAATTCATTGTACCAAGGAACAATATGTCTCAATGCTTTGGAAATTATAGTTATTTTCCCTATGTTCTTGAATATGATCCCCTTTCTACAAACAACATCACTGTCCCTGATCCCATTACACCATCTGATCTTATACTTCAACTAATCCCATCACATCCTCTGAACCCATCATTATATCAAATGAATTCCTTGAATTCACAACTACTGATGATCATCCTGTTCTTAACGAACATGATGACTAGAAGACCCTAGAGTTGCTGAAAACCAAGTCTCCATTATAAGAGAACCCATCAGTGAAGTTGAACCCTCAACAACAAATGTTTCACCCTCAGCTAAAGTGTTTAGTAATCCTCATGTCCCACAAGATAAATGGTCTAGAGAAAAGCACATAGAGCTGGTCAACATCCTTGGTGAACCATAGGCTGGGGTCACTACAAGAAGTAAAATCAGAGATTCTAAGGCTGTATTAGCACATGAATGCCTCTATGTTAACTTTCTCTCTAAGATTGAACCTAAGAAGCTAATTAAAGCTCTGGAAGAAGAAGGATGGATTATTGCTATGCAAGAAGAGCTGAATCATTTTGAAGGAAACAAAGTTTGGACTCTGGTTCCTATACCTCATGGTAAAACCATTACTGGAACCAAATGGATCTAGAAGAATAAGATGGATGTACATGGGGTTGTTCTCGAGAAAAAAGCAAGGTTGGTTGCTTAGGGATACAATCAGCAGGAAGGGATTGATTATGATGAAACTTTTTCACCTGTTCCAAGACATGAAGCAATCAGGATATTTCTCGCTTATGCAGCCTACATGGGTTTTGTCGTATTTCAAATGGATGTGAAAAGTACTTTCCTAAATGGAAAGATCTCTGAGGAAGTATATGTCTAACAACCTCCTGGGTTTGAAAGGAGTAAATTTCCTAACCATGTGTGTAAGCTTGATAAAGCTCTCTATGGACTAAAACAAGCTCCCAAGGCATGGTATGAAACTCTTTCAAAATTTCTCATTCAGCACAAGTTTGTTAGAGGTACCATTAACAACACTCTTTTTACTTATAAAACTAAGAGTGATGTCATTATTGTACAGATATATGTGGATGATCATTTTGCTAAGTTAATGACCAAAAAGTATGAAATGGGTATGATGGGTGAACTAACCTATTTTTTGGGCTTTCAAATAAAATAAGATTTCAAAAGAATCTCTATTTATCAAGAAAAATATGTTTAAGATTTACTCAAAAAGTATGATCTAGCTGATAGTGCCTTAGTGAAATGCCTTATGCTTCCCCCAAATAACTTGGGACCTGATGAATCAAGAGTCTCTGTTAATGAGACTTTGTTTAGAGGCATGATAGAGTCACTAATGTATCTAACAACTAGCATACCAGATATCCAATTTTCCACATGTCTCTATGCTAGGTACCAAGCTAACCCCAAGGAATCCTACCTTGTAGCCGTAAAAAGAATTTTTAGGTATCTCAAAGGAACTCTAAATCTGGTATCCAAAAGGATCAGGGTTTGATCTTAAAGCATACTCTGACTCAGACTACGTTGTATGCAACCTAGATAGGAAAAGTACCTCAGGGGGTTGTCAAATACTTGGTGGAAAGTTAGTATGTTGGAGTACAAAGAAGCAAAGCTCAGTGGCCATGTCATCAGCTGAAGCTGAGTATGTTGCCGCTGCTGGATGCTGTGCTCAATTCCTCTAGATCAAAAGTCAGCTCGTTGACTATGATGTTCTCTATGACAAGGTGCCTATATTTTGTGATAATACAAGTGCCATTGCCATTTTAAACAATCAGTGTTGCATTCTAGGACAAAACACATTGACATCGGGTATCACTTCATCAGGGACCACATTTAAAAAAAAGATATTGAGCTTCATTTTGTACCCATTGATATGCAACTAGCTGATATTTTTACAAAACCACTAGGTGAGCCTAGCTTTACTAGATTGGTAGCTGAGTTGGGTATGCTCAATATTCAAAAAGATGTCCTTGATAAGAAAAAGGCTTTAAGTGGTTCTTTGACTTGAATATTAAAGGTTTTTAAGGTAACTGAATAGTTACATTTAAGTTGAAAGACAAACATTCTCTAATATTTAATTCAAGAATTTTTTATAAAGGCTACCAACTTTCTCAAAAAATGTGGGGTTTTCAGTACACGAAGGGGCAAGGGGCCCACGTTTTGTGACAGTTTACCACTTTGCATTAAATGCGGATCTTAAACAATTATTATTTTTCAAAATATAAAATTCTTTTATGGTATAAACTCTCACTCCTTAATCACACACTTCACTTTTTAAAATCAAAAGCCTAATCCATCATTTTCATCATATCTCCCAAAACCTTTTCATCAAACAAAGCAAAGTTTTTAACTTTTAAACAACAATGGCTTCCGAACAACAAACAAAGAAACTCACACCTTCATTAAACGTGAATTTTGAATGCGAAGATGGTATCATAAATTTCAACAATGAGATTGCCCTGTTGGAATGCAAAAAATCTTTATTCCATCCGATGCTTCAATGTTTATCAAATAGTTGTGTTTATGCTGCTTTAACTAAACAACCATCAACTTACTACTCAAAATACCTTCGGGAATTCTGATATACATTTGAGGCAGATTCCACAACAAACACACTCACCTTCACTCTCTCCAGTTTTGACAAACCTCTATCCTTTAATCTTGATGAGTTTTCTACTATCATAGACTTGAAGCCTAGTAGGAACTGTGTTTCGTTACCCCCAAAGGAGACTATGAGGGCTAGTTTAGCAACTCTGGGACTTATTGATGAGAATGATACCTCTATTTCATCATTTGACCTCGCCAATTCTTCCTCGTTGAAAATGAGATACTTTTCACTGATATGGAGGGTTCTTATACAGTATATAGTAAAGTGATTGGGAGGTATACAGGGATCTCACGATCAGCTAAATGTTAACCAACAAACTATTGCATACTGTCTGTGTTGAGGGGCTAGATATTAACATCGGCAAAATTTTGTTCTTTGATCTTCTTGTCCAATTAAACCCTGGCAAAAAGGAAAGAAAGCTAAATGTCTGCTACACTAGATATTTATCTCTGATCATTGAACATCTGCTGGGAGACACCTACAACAATAATAATCTTAAGACTTTGAAACCCTACCACATTACTGCCAGCTCTTTCAAAACACTATCTGCATCTGAAGTTCCTTTAAATTCTCATATGCTAAAAATGGCAAAAATTTCTGAAGAACAGTACAAGTCTTTGATCATTTCCTCTAGGAAGTGAATACTGCTGACTCTGCTGATAAGTCCTTGTCCAGGACCAATGTGCAGCCTCTCACTTAGTCCAAAGCAACAATTGACAAAAAGTCAAGGAAGAAGAGAAACCCATCTTCTTCTTAACCAAAGACTTTAAAAGATGTCAGGGAATTATCTTCTGTTGGGCCAATTCAGAGCCTAATTATCCCTTGTACATGATTTGTATGAAATGTATCCTAAGTGTAAAACAAGTCGCTGAACTTGAAGGAGTTCAGCGAGTCATCCTCAAGATGTTCTAAGTCTCATCATAACCTGAGGCGGACCTCAGCGAGTGAAGAAAGAACCAAGATCAGGATGATGGAGTCAGTGAGTATTGGCAAATGGCTCACTGACTCCCGAAGACCATATCTGAATGAAGTCTGAACATATTGGCGGGAACTTACTTTTGGCAAAAAGCAGTAGAAGACAAAAGGTACAAGTGGGGGCTTGTACTTTATTGAAGGTTGCTAAAAGGAAGACAAGAAAGGACAAGAGTGGTTACCTTGAATTTAATGAAGCTTCACATGGAAGCTTCACTTTCCCACTATATATATGTTCACTTGTAATAGAGATAGGAGAAGGATTCTTTCACACAGAAAACACACAATGTAATATCTTAGTGGTAGGGTTCTCCTCCCATTGGTTCATGAGCAAAGCTATGAACAATGGGAGTATAGTTTGTCATTTAATATCCCGGTTGTTGGTCCGCAAATAACCGGGTGCACTTGTAAATCATAGATTCATTCTAATAAGATTTATAAAGCATTGAAAAGTACAAATGCTATTATTAGTTAGCAAAATGGGTCTCGTGGTGATATGATCAGATATTACAAGATTGTCAAGGACCAACAAGTGATATCAGAGCGGGTGGGTTAATCTCATAACCTTGATCCGTTCGAAAAATGGCTGCTAATAGCATAAGCAAAGTCAAAAAATCAAAACCTTCAAAAACTTCTACTCTAAGTGCAATTTTTGAGGGAGAGAGTATCTGATATTTGACTTTGCTATACCTATCTCTACCCACTACCACACACATCTTATCCAAAACACACCCTTACCCACTCAAAATTAGACACCTCACACCCCACCTCACAAACATATACCGACAAAATCCTAAACCCAGATCAAATTTAGATACACACAGTTTCACCCACATCACGATAAACAATCATACAAAAATCTCACAAATCCATCCATAAAGACACGACATCAATTTACATCAACTCAAAAGAATCAAAACCCAGATCGAATCCAACTCACACGACTCAAAAAATAGATTCTTAATCCCACAAACAACATCACGACATCCAAGCCCCATCAAAACCCAATAAGATCAAACCCACATCACACCACAAACTTTAGATTTATAAAAACAAGTAGTACTCAAAAATAGTACTCTAAAAAAACTCATCAAAAAAATCCATACGGGTCAGATAGGTTTGTTCTGTTTGAGTAGCGGCTAAAAGTATATGTGATATAGTTGTGTTGGGTATTTGATTGTTCCTTGGTAGTATGGGCTTTGATATGACAATATGTGGTTCGAATTCGTTATTATTAGGGTTGTTTGTTATTGCGATTATTTGTTGTTAGAATAGATTTTTTATGAAGATTTCATTGTAAAGGGTATGTGTTGATGTAGTTTATGGGTACTAATAAATTTCAGTAGAATAGAAGATGATAATGGGTTGATTATTCTGGGTTTAGTATTGTTTTGATGAAACTGATTATAAAATAATCAGTGAAAGAGTGCGGTTGGTATTGAAGGTATAAGTGGGTATGAATGTGGATGAAACTAATTTTTTAAAATTAGTGTTGTGTAAAGCTGATTAAATTGGGTTTCTGAAAGTCTGTTCTGGGAGCTGACTAGAAAGATAGCAGATAAATGGGGTTAATGTGGTACAGGGAACTGATTAAAAAGCAGAGAAAAGGGTTGAGCTTAAGTATGAACCCCCTAACTTCCCTCGCTGAGCCTGAGCTCCCAGCCAACCAAACCCTCGGTCAGCCAAAGGCTTCAGTGGGTGTCATGAAAATGGCTTAGCCTGATACCAATACCTAGGTTGAATGGGTATGCAAAGCGGAATGCATTCTTCAGCAAATGAAATAGAGCTTGAACCTAGGTTAGCTGAAATAGAGCCCGTTGATCCTGAACCTCATTTGCTGAAATAGAGCCTCTGAACCTAGGTTAGCATACCCGTACCCGCTGAACATGACCCTCTGAGTTGAACCGATAGCTGAACTGATTTGGGTCATCAGCTGATTAAGGTGTAATAAGGACTGATAAAATTATCAGAACTTTGGTTTGAAAAGATGAATTTAAATACTCAGGGGTGTGTTTGGTGAGCTGAACCGCTGACCCGTGGCCGCTAAACCATCTGACCCATGGCCGTTGACCAATGGTGCCTCTAAACAAAACGGGTCTCTAGGGATTTGAATGTTAAACCTACCCGCTGGCCAATTAACATAAGTTAATCAATGATATTTAAATGGGTATTTAAGGATGAACTTTCGGCGGATAGAAAAGGGTATATGGCTGTTCATTTTTTTGGGCTTAGCCTGATTCATTAAACGAGTCACTCAGGGGCGGCTTAGTTATTGTGTAGGGATATGTTCATAACTGATGGGATAATATTGTGGTAACGGGTCTGATTATGAGAATCGAGGAATAACAAAAGAATCAAGGCTGTGTTGTTTGTTTCGGGCAAAGCCTGAACGGGCATGAGGTATAAAAGAATAGGTATATTTGGTTATTCTGTGTCTGAGTAAAAATCAGCGAGTTTGATAAGGGTATGTGGTGGTAGCTGATAAGAGTCCACTGAACCCCTCTAGAGCTGACTCGCTGACCCATGGCAGCTGACCTGCGTGCTGATAAATTCGATCAGCTAATAAATCCGATCAGCTGACCCAAGTCTCTAAACACGAATCATCTGAGTTTGTTCAGCTGAACATGGTAAGCCCGCTGAGCCTCATCAGAACCCTTTGACCAGCTGAACCCATCACCCACTGAACCAAACCAATGAAACTCACTAAACCCGAAATCTCTGAACTTTTACACGAACTTAACTTTAGCTGAACCAACCCGCTAAACCAAATCTCTAAGTGTGCTTCTCTGAGTTTGTTCGTTCTCTGATTTGCTTAGATGATTTTTGTAGAAACTTAAAAAGAAGTTTAATGGTTGTGTAAACCTCAGTAGGTGTGGTTGATTTGTTCGTTATTTCAGTGAATGGTAAATTGGGCTCGTTTAAAGTAAAAATCAGAACTGATAAAAAATTATCAGTAAACACTTACCACTGAGTGAATGGCGTTTTGGGTTTTTGGATTAAGAAGATGTGGTACTAAATTAGTTAGCCGAGTTACAAGTGAAACTGATTAAAAAAATCAGAGGATGTTTGTTCAGCCTTTAATGAAAAGTGAGGGTCTGGTAAACAACAAAGGGGTGTCTTCCATAGAGTGTTTTAACGATCAAAAGCCGCTTGTATTACAACTTTTGAGGGGGAGAGAACACACTTATCAAAGATAGAGAACACACTTATCAAAGATACCCATGTGTTCATTAGCTGAAGCCAAACATCATACTAGAAACCAACAACCAGAGCCACACACACACAAACAAACACAAAACCTTCACACCATCACAAATCAAACACCATATCCACAATCATTCACAAAAATCACACCATCACAAATCAAAAACCATATCCAAAATCATTCACAAAAATCACACCATAAAAAAACCATATCCATTCATGACCCAATTCACGAGTCGCGTACAAACCCTCACTCAAAAAGAAGCTGTGGACATCGATTCTTCCATTTTATAGACGTGTAATTAGGATATGAATTAGGTAAGGGGAGGTTGAATGTGAGAGGGTATTTGGTGAAATAATAGGGTCGTTAATGGGTGATTTAGAGAATTAGTGCGGTTATTTGTTATTAAGGTTGATAAGATGAAGAAAGATTGTTGTATAATGGTGTTGTTATGGCGGATCAGTGGTTGGTGTTGAAGATGTAAATGATTAGTAGTATGACTATTATCAAATAGTGCTCTAATTAGCGTAAAAATAAGAAGAAAAAGGGGTGGTAGCTGGTATATTAAGGACTGATATTTCAGTAGGGATAAGTAGGATGATTGTGACTCTGGAAACTCAGAGATATTAGTTGTTTTTGGGCGTAGCCGAATACGGGGTAGGAAAAATTAGGGACTGAGGTATAAAGAAAAGTGTTATTCAATTTGCGGAGCTGGGTACTTGAACCCTGACCCTGAACTCTATTTCTGAACCCTTACCCGCTGGACCTAAACCTTGAACCTTGATCAGAAACTAAAGGTCAGCAAAACCCTGATGATAAACCTACTGGTCCGTGACCCACTGATCCGAACTCACTGAAACCACCCTCTGAATGACAATTGACCCGTTGAACTAACCACTCAGGGGTTGAGTTTGTTCATTAGCCGAAGCTATGGCAACATGATACGGGCTCGTTGAAGAAACTTCAAAAGAAGTACATGGCATAGGGAAAGCTGATAAACATCATCGGAATGCATCTTTCAGTTAGTGCACTTTCAATTTTGAAAAGGGAACATATCAGAGGGTATTGAGTTTTAAGAATAGGAGCTGAGCTGGTATTGTAACTGGTATAAAATTTATATCAGTGTTGTTCTTTCTTGGCTGAGACTATAATGGCGAAGCTGATAGTATTCGCTCTGAACTCGTTAACCGAAGGTCGCTAAAACCCGCTGAACCCTCGCTGGATTTAAACCGGGTCTGGGCAAATGTAGCTGAACCAAATGAACCCGCAGATGGGTCAGCCTTGGTTTGTTCAGAAGAAGAACTGGTATAAATGGTGCGACATCTGGTCAAGACCTCCATGGTCAGCGACCCCTAGTCAGCGACCTCCTGGTCCGCACCACTGAACCCATCAGACCGCTGAGGTTATCAGACCTCTGTGCCAATGTCAGCACACCCTAAGGTTAGCGAACCCTGTACTTTCAGATACTTATTTTTAATAGTTGGGCGGGTTTACTTGGTCATGAAAATGGGGTGATCGGGAAAACATGAGTCAAATGGAAAGCTGCTTCTAAGTGTTTGTAAACTTAAAGCTTAGACTAATCCGAGTAAAATTGGAACAGACAAAGGAATCCTTGCCTCACGGCTAAAGCATCACAGATCCACGAACAGGATAGCCATAGTGCTGAAAGTTCACCAAGTGACGGTTTAACCACCGCACCAAAAATGGTAATCAATTCACCATGCCTAAACGGCAAGAAAGAATTGGCTATTCCGGAGCAAACAGCTACCGGTAAAGAATCAACAAATCTGTTGATGGCTGATAGTTTGCCAAAAACTATAATGCCAACTAAGTTGGTCAAGCCACAAGGTTTCAACTTGAGGCCAAACATGGGTATTCAAACACCCACAAAAACTAAGGATCAAACCTTAGTATCGAAGCAATTAGATCAAGGGATTCAATCTCTAAAAAAGGTGAAAAATATCAGTGTATATAGCCTTCAAAAATTGCTAACTCCATATACATTTTTGGAGGGGAAGAAAGACACACTGATATGAACTTTAATGCTAAACCACCACTACAAACATATCCTCATATCACAAACACCACAACTCTTACTCTCACAATACAAAGCAAAACATAACCATGTCACCCTCACAACACAAAGCAAACAACAAACAACAACTCTCACTCTCACAACACAAAACAACAGAAAAAAATCAAATTCAATATCCAGATTCAACTCTTACAAAAAATCCATCACATGCATGTACGGGTATCTGGTGAATGTATGAAGCATGTAATGATGAAGTTGGTGTCGACGTTAATTAAATAATCAGTGGAAAAGGGGTAGAGCTCAGCTAATGCATCTCTTAGTAAATGCATCTTCAGTGAGTATCATTGTCTGTTGTCTTGGATATATGAGGTTGTTTAGTTGTAAGAAAGGATGAGATGGTTTCGGAGGGAAGGGGTGAAACTGATTTAAATCAGTCATGCACAACCTCTGACTCAAACAATATCCACTGAAGTGAATGGGGCTGAACTGTCTCCACCGAACCCGCTGAACCAGTCATTAACCTGGTACTCAACCAGGCTGTGTTGCTAAAATAATGAAGCCTCTTAACCCTTCATATATGGGGACAAAAAGCCTTGAACTAGTGAAGATGAACATCATGTCTGAACACATGTTCAACAACATCAACAACAAATGATCATAATGTTTTATCTTTTATGTCTCTTTGTTGTAACATAGTATGTAAGAAGAAGCCTTTATACTCACTTACTGCTAATTGACTTGGGCTATATTTCTATTCAAATAAGGGGAGATTGTTGGGCCAATTCAGAGCCTAATTGTCCCTTGTACAGGATTTGTATGAAATATATCCTAAAACAAGTCGCTAAACTTGAAGGAGTTCAGCGAGTCATCCTTAAGATGTTCTTCAGAGGCTAAAGAAAGTCTCATCATAACCCGAGGCGGACCTCAGCGAGTGAAGAAAGAACCAAGATCAGGATGATGGAGTCAGTGAGTATTGCCAAATGGCTCATTGACTCCCGAAGACCATCTCTGAATGAAGTCTGAACATATTGACGGGAACTTACATTTGGCAAAAAGCAGTAGAAGATAAAAGGTACAAGTGGGGGCTTGTACTTTATTGAAGGTTGCTAAAAGGAAGACAAGAAAAGACAAGAGTGGTTACCTTGACTTTAATGAAGCTTCACATAGAAGCTTCACTTTCCCACTATATATATGTTCACTTGTAATAGAGATAGGAGAAGGATTCTTACACACAGAAAACACACAATGTAATATCTTAGTAGTAGGGTTCTCCTCCCATTGGTTCATGAGCAAAGCTATGAACAATGGGAGTATAGTTTGTCATTTAATGTCCCGGTTGTTGGTCCGTAAACAACCGGGTGCACTTGTAAATCATAGATTCATTCTAATAAGATTAATAAAGCATTGAAAAGTACAAATGGTGTTATTAGTTAGCCAAATGGGTCTCGTGGTGATATGATCAGATATTGCACGATTGTCAAGGACCAACATCTTCAACTCTACAAGTCGTTGATACTTAGCATGCTAAGGAAACAGTGGCCACCACTGAAACCACCAAGAGTATAGATGCCTCTAAGTCGGCAGAGGAGTTAAGAATCCAGCCTCAGACTGCTAGTGCCGAAAAGGTAACAGTCATTTAAATATAAGAGGCACTGCAAGCAACTACTCTCAAACTTCTCTAGGAGAGAGTGGTGAAGAATAGGGCTTACCCCGACCCAATAGAGAGTCAGTGTCGGCACTTACATTCCTAAACTTTTTGTACACTCTGAGTCTGCACTCAGGGGATGATACTCCTAGGTATATACTGCCTGATGTTGACCCTAAAAATTCTAGACTTTGCCAGGATCAACATATCTAGTACATGAAAGTCAGACCTCTGTATGTACTGAACCTCACTCAGACTTAGGGGTCTCCAAATCAACTAAAAGAGTCCCAAGGTCTTAGATCTTTGAGGGGACTGGATAATCACACCCAGTCTTCTTAAGGGCAGCAAATGGCGAACCTTCACTTTATTATACACTCACAATCAAAAGAGTCCCAAAAGTCTTAGACTTTTGAGGGGACTGGATAATCATACCCAATCTTCCTAGGGGCAGCGAATGACGATCCTTCACTTAATTACAAAATCACCTTTATCAACTAACCATCTTGTGCAGGTACAAGAAACTATTGTTGAGGAGGGTGGCAAGGCTGCTAAGATTACATCTCTAGAGGATGCAACTATTGAGAAGGCTGATGATGATAAACATGTTAAAGAAAGTCCTTATGACACTGAGTCTGAGATAAAATTTATAAAGAGGGCAAAGTTGTAGTACTCTGATGATGAGCCTCAGATTAAGTTCATAGGAACTATTTTCTCTGATATGGAGGATGATACAAGTGTTCAGCATCAACAATTTCATGGTGATTATCTTGGCCTTTAACATAATGACCAATTGATGAATGAGGCTGACTTAATGCCTAGAGTTGCTATTGTGTCGCTATCTAGGTTTGAGGCTGAGGAGTCAGATGGCGATGACACTCTTTCTGTGCACAAGGAAGAGTTTTCCAAGTCTGATGAGGTGGATGCTAATAAAGTACTTGATGAGTTAGTCGACATGACTAAATCTAAAAATGATGATCTAAATACTTCCGCTGATAAGTCATCTCTGTCAGACTCCCTCATCTTTAGAAAGAAATCAGCTCTCTAACTTCTAGAGTTAAAAGATTGGAGCCCTCCTTGGCTCAACAAGTGGCTGATAAACTTGAGGACTTGTGCCCAGACTAGTAGCTGATGCATTACAGAAGCAAATTTCCAACTTACTATCTGACACTCTCAAGAACATTCTTCCTCAGATCATCAAGGACTCTGTCAACCAAGCTCTTCCTAAGTTTAAAAACCATGTTAAAAATACTCTGGAAGATCAAGTGCTTGATTTAATTCTCAAACCACTAAACAAAGAACTCATTACCTTAAACAAGTTAGAGTCCAACAAAATGATTGATCTTTAGAGGCAGCCAAGTACGATTATTAAAGTCAAAGTTGGGAACTCTATTCCGCAAGGTGTAAAGAAGGAGGTTCGGGTGGTTTGAGAAGTTCTCAAGTACTGTGTCACAATACTTGACAAAACTGATGTTAACATGCGAGAATTAGTTGAACTGGTCAAGGAACTTGTAATTCTGATAAGCACAGAAGCACCTTTATTCATAGCTACTCCTGCGGGGAAGAAAAAGTCTACTTAGGATACAGTTCCCGCTCCAGCTCACGGGGAGCCACAACCAGTGAACACATCAAATGAATCAGAGTCTGCTGATGCACATCCAGCAAATGCTTAGGGGGAGCATTCCACTAAACAAGATACTCATAACCTTGATCAAGCTCCTGAAGTCTCAACTACTTTGTTTGTTCATTCTTCATAAGAAGAACCTCCTGTAAAGAAGATGAAGGTTGAAATACCAAACTTTACAATTCCTTCACCAACACCCCTGAATTCAATCATACCACAAAACATGGCACAGAACATCATTCCATCTGTCATCATCAACAACATTCCCTTTGATTAATATGCTGCAAATTTGTTTAGCTCTAGTTCCTCTGAGTTCTCTCCAATCCCTCCCCTAAAAGTCGCTGATAAAGGGAAAGGCATAGCCACTGAGGAAGAACCATTGAAGCAACTTATTCCTCTAATGGAACAAGGAGGATCAGATCCCAAAATGCTAAATCTTCAACAATTCAACATCTCTGGTAAAAAGATGACATTGGATGATGCTAAAGCTCAGATAGTAGAGAGGAAGAGATTAGTTTATCTGAAAGTTGAATAAGAGAAGACTTAGCAGAGGTTAAAGGCTTTATCTAAAGAAGAATTGGAAGCTCAGGTAGCTTAGTTAGCAGCTTATGAAGCCAAGAGGGCAAAGATGCTGAAGGAGTACAATCACTATATCACCTTCAGGGCTGATCTTCTACCTATCACTAAGATCAGCTATAGGATTGACAACTCTACCAAACAAGCATCTATGAGGATTACAAGGAATAATCAGCCATTAAATCTCACAGTATATGATAAGTTTGTATTAAAGATGTTGGGATTTAGTTAATGGCTTGAAGTTCATGCATTGGCTTCTAAGGTGAAAAACAAGTCAAATGATATACTGCTCAAGAACCTAAAAGCAAAATTCTAGTGGATCAAGAAAGCTTGGCATATCTCCACTACCTGAGTTAACAGCTTTTGGACTCTCTACATCTGAGAAGAAAAGGAAGAGAAACTCTGATATTATCAAGGAAGTATTTGTGATTGAAGACATTGTTGTGGATGGTATGCATAGGAACCTAGTTCCTCCTCTAGGGGTTATGGCTTCCAGCCGATAATCAAGGAACCATAGTCAGAGATCTTTTTCTACAATGGGAATTTTGATCTGGTGTTTCAAAGAGAAGAAGAATTCCACTTAGCCACCACTGCACGGCTGATCAGGACTCAAAGTGCCATTCAGAAAGGTACTTTAAAGGTAGAAGAAATGTTCAAGAAAATGGAGCTAGCAATAAAGACTAGGAATGATGTAGCTGAGGCTAGGAAAATTGTAAAAGAAAACTTGGATGGCATGGGCCAATATATGTAATGAATAAAGTTACCTTTTGTCTTTTCCCTTTATTAAATTATGTGTAAGAAGAAGTTGTGTACTCACTTACTATAATTTTTACTTAGCATAATTTATATCCAAATAGGGGGAGATTGTTGGGCCAATTCGGAACCCAATTGTCTCTGCCCAGATTTAAACAGAAATTAGGCTAAGTGTTGAAGACTCGCTAAGTGCAAAGCATCAGCGAGTAATGAAGACTCGTTAAGTGTCAAGCATCAGTGCGCAGTGAAGACTCGCTGAGTGCAAAGCCTCAACGAGCAACATCAGGCGGATTCAAGTCAGAGACATCATCAAGGAAGTCAAAGATTACTTAAAGACATACTCGTCAGTTGGAATGGATATCAGCTGGTATGTAGAAGAAATACGCTGATGATTTTAAGGAGAGTCAGGGGTGGCAATACCCTAATGATCATATTACCCTTTGAAGAAGAACAAGTTGAACTTAAGCTTCTCTCTAAGTGTGTTTAGGCGGGAAAACTCAATAAATCATAATGGCGGGACAAAGTAGCTTTTGAGTTAAAGCCTGAAACAAAGTACGAGTTGGTGAAAGTTGTAAACAGTTGGCAGAATTGTTCACAAAAGTATGGGCGAGATATTTCTAAGAATGGACATGCATTAAATGCTTTGTACGTCATCCACGGGATTCTTCACACGCCATACATGCCCCGACTATGGATACAACCTCGTATTAGTATAAATAGAGAATGATGTAAGGAGTAAATGCAATCGCTTGTATTGCTGTCATTATTATAGGCATTTACTCTTTTGTCGAACTTACATAATAGACCGCTGATCCTATCAGGGGGTCTATATAAGTTCGCTTGTAAACTTGATACTTAGTTGAGTTTACTTGTTCAAATGGTGATCTTACATTGTCATTCAACTTGTGCGATCCATAGCACATTGGAATATTTTGATTATATCAATAAAGCATTACACGATTGAAAAATTATTACTTGTGTTATTTACTATTGATAAGTGTTATATTTTCGTATAGCGTTGTGCTTAAGGTTTATGTTGTATTTCAGCCATATTCCATTGTACTTAACGATTCTTTGGTGTGATTTATATATTTTACCGGGGAATTCCCCTTTACCCAAAAAAGTGTGAATAAGGATTCAATTACACCATGTTAAATAACATAATGTTCTGTATAGATGTTCATGATGTTTAAGTTGTCATATAGTATATTCGAAAATAAACATGCCCGTGTTGATTGTTATGAGTAGTAGTGATACAACAACTATACTTACTCCTTTCAATGAGGCTTAATTTAAGTTTTGTTTTACTAATGTCAATAAGATGGATCACTAAATACCATTGTGCTAGACCCAGGTTTTATCGGAAGATATCAATGACTTTTTAGTTAACTACTAGGCACAAAAGGAGCGGGTAATTAAAATGTCCCTTTATCCGATTCGTTATGCTTCTACCCTTTACTAAAATATTAACCGAAATGTCTCTTTTTTACATAAATTTGTTTCAAACTGCTTTACAACACTTTTTATTGATAGAGTTGACTCGAACAAATAGTACATGAATAACAAAAGCTTTTAAGAATAATCGAATATATAAACAATAAGACTTATAAGTTAACACTGAACAAATATAATTATTAATTATTCACAGAGTCCAAATCCCGTGCCTACGTAGGTAGTTTTATTGTCCATATGATGTCATGGTGCTTCCTATAACTAAAACTCACTTAGTCACCAATCTAGTTCTTGTACACAAACACGCCCACTTAGTTTTCAAACTAAAAAAAGTTGTTTATAGAACCAAATCATATGACTGCAAAATCCTTTGTTTATTAGTTCGATGATAGAGGGACCTAATTTTGACGTTTAAATGTTTAAAAAGAACTGGAGTTAAAAAAAAGTAAAATCCATAAATGCTTAATGTACTTTCAAATATAACTCATTCTACATACTATACTTTTTATTGTCATTATTGTTACCCAACGTTAGTTTTTTTTCATTACATGTACCTTATATGATTTTAGATGGTTTTTTGTGATGTGGATTTTTTTAATTTTTTAATTTTAGGTATTTTGTGACGTGGTTTTTGTATTACTGGTTTAATTGATCCGGGTATGATAACCCATTAATCTAGCCCGTTCCTTTAACACATACGAACCCTAATTCATACAGGTTATCTCATCTTCCACAACTCAATTCATAAGCACCCTAATACAATACCCTAAAACATCAGTTCCATCTTGTTCAATTACCGTCAATGTCTACATCCGCTACAAGTATTTGCTGGCATAGGGTGATTCCAACTCATTGTCAGTGTAACAAACCTTTGGTTAGACGTGTAGCTTGGACTGATATTAATCCATGTCGAAGATTCCTTAACTATCGAAATTCAAACGTAAGTAGTTATTTTCCACTCAATTGTAATTTTCCCCATATTTGTAAAATTTGTAAAATTAGGGTTCTTTAAATTAGTTTTTACTTTTCAGATTGCTGGTACTACTTATTGCAATTCCTTTTACTGGATTGATCCAGAGTTGACTAATCCATGGTACAAGACTCAAATATTTGAGATGTATCTTACTTTGAATCCTAAGGAAAGACATTTATACCATAATCAAATCACTGCTCAAAATCAACTTGAGAATTTGCAAAATGAGTTTGAAGTTTATCATCATGATATGTAGATGCAGATTGAAAACATGGAGTTGGAAGTTAACAAAAGTAAAAAAAAGGTAGGCTTTTGATCAAGTGTTTGTTGTTTTTGGCTTTGTTGTATGTGTTTCTTGTCATGTATTAGACTTGGAAGTTAAACTATTATGCTGTAGGATCTTTTGTTGTAGGGTGTGTCTGTAATGAATTTGCTGTAGGATCTTTTGGTGTAGGATCTTTTGGTGTGTCTGTAATGAAAGATCTTTTGCTGTGTCTGTAATGAAGGATCTTTTGGTGTAGGATCTTTTGGTGCAATGAATGTAACCTTGTCTGTAATGAATTTGCAATGTGGTGTCCACTTACATACAAAACACAGCTGATAAAGAAAGGCAGAATGTGGTCTCCACTTTTAGTAAAGAAAGGCACAAAACACAAAACACAGCTCATAAAGAAAGCCAATAAACAAAGCCACACAAGATGTGGTCTCCACTGCATACAATAAAGAAATGCAATAATGTATTGGACACTACAAAAGTTATGATTCTGCATTTACCATTCATAAAGTTCAACTTTCCACACAGTCAAGACACAAAATACAAGTTTGAAATGGTACATAGTTTACAGCAGAATCAAATTGTTCTAAATCTAAAAAGCACTAATCAAGAGAGAATGCTTTGTCTGGTGTAGAACCAGTGCCATACTTGTCAAACTTAAATGGCTTGTTCTGGTTTGCAATTCTCTCAGATCTACCTCTATTCTTGTAATAAATTCTTCCATATGAAGGTTCTGTGGTAGATTTTTTTGGCCTGCCTCTTGTTTTCTTTGCATCAGCTGTTGTTGAAGCCTCTACAGAAGCAAGTTCTTTACCTTTGCTTTTCTTTGCAGCAGCTTTTGTTGAAGGCTTTAAAGAAGGTTCAGTTGTAGCTTTCTTTGGCCTGCCTCTTTTTTTCTTTGCAGGTGTTGAAGGCTCTACATCAGCTGGTGTGAAATGTTCTTTACCTTTGCTTTTAACTTGACTGTGTTGAGTTGGTATGGCAGCAGGTACTAGAGAATCTTCAGCTGTAAGTGCAATACCAATTTGGTCTTCAAAATCTTGATTGAAATCTGGTTCTGAGAACTCATTTGCATAAGCTTCCCATGCTTTATCATTTTCTTCATTTTGCCTCCATATCTCTCTAATTGCAGCCTGTTCTGCCTCCTCAGCCCTTAAAGTTTCAGCTAATGCTTCTTGATCCATCATAAATGCATGTTCCTGCATCATAGAAAATATGTATTTGTAAAGAATTCATAACACATAACTGTTTGTAAGTAACTTACAGCACTGAATTACCTCAGGTGTTATGTAATCTTGCTTGGTTGTTGAAACCCCTAATCTTGATTTTTTTAAAACTTTAGAAACAGAACCTGAAGCCCCTCTCTTTGTCCCTGATTGACTAGTTGAACCCCCACTTGGCGGTGCCTTTTGTTTAGGTAAAACAGGGTCTATTGTGTACACTGGCATTTGTTCAGCAAAAGTGTTTTCTGGTGTTCATTGGTATTGGTATGCTTGTTCTGGTGCAGGTGTAGGTTTTGGTTTTTGCTGGGATTTTTACAACTTTTATTATTATGTCAGACCTCACCTGCAATTTTGACAGTGCTATGAATCCTTACTACAATGCTAATTTTCATTATCATTTTCAGTAGGGTGCCTAATTCTTTTTTTTTTCTGGGTCTTCATAGGCATTTTCCTCTCTAATGGGGGTAAAGGTTTTGGAAATGATGTTGGCATCCAAGTCTTAGATCCCAAGACTGGTCTAATACCATACTGATAAGCCTCAATCCATTTATTTTTTGAGTAAGTAGGATCTTTTGGTGTAGGGTGTCTGTAATGAATTTGCAATCTGCTGAATGTAACCTTGTTGTTTGGTGCAATGAATGTAACCTTGTATGTAATGAATTTGCAATGTGGTGTCCACTTACAAAACACAAAACACAGCTGATAGTGTAACCTTGTTTGGTGCAATGAATTTTTAGTAAAGAAAGGCACAAAACTAGTTGGTCCACAATGTGGTCTCCACTTTTAGTAAAGAAAGGCACAAAACACAACTCATAAAGTAAGCCAATAAACAAAGCCACACAAGATGTGGTCTCCACTGCATACACTAAAGAAATGCAATAATGTATTGCACACTACAAAACACATCACATAAAGTTATGATTCTACATTTCCCATTCATAAAGTTTAAATTTCCACATAGTCAAGACACAAAATACAAGTTTGAAATGGTACATAGTTCACAGCAGAATCAAATTGTTCTAAATCTAAAAAAGCACTAATCAACAGAGAATGCTTTGTCTCATGAAACAGTGCCATACTTGTCAAACTTAAATCGTTTGTTCTGGTTTGCAATTCTCTCAGATCTACCTTTATTCTTGTAATAAATTCTTCCATATGAAGGTTCAGTGGTAGTTTTCTTTGGCCTGCCTCCTGTTTTCTTTGCATCAGCTTTTGTTGAAGGCTTTAAAAAAGGTTCAGTGGTAGCTTTCTTTAGCTTGCCTCTTTTTTTCTTTGCATCAGCTGGTGTTAAAGGCTGTACAGTAGGTTCTTTACCTTTGATTTTATTTGCAGCAGCTATTATTGAAGCCTCTACATCAACAGGTTCTTTACCTTGGTTTTATTTGCAGCAGCTATTATTGAAGCCTCTACATCAACAGATTCTTTACCTTGGTTTTATTTGCAGCAGCTACTGTGGAAGGCTCTACATCAGCAGGTTCTTTACCTTAAACTTGAGTGTGTTGAGTTGGTATGACAACAAGTACTTAAGAATCTTTAGCTGTAAGTGCAATACCAATTTGGTCTTCAAAATCTTTATTGAAATATGCTTCTGAGAACTCATTTGCATAAGCTTCCCATGCTTTATCATTTTCTTCATTTTGCCTCCATATCTCTCTAATTGCAGCCTGTTCTGCCTCCTCAGCCCATAAAGTTCCAGCTAATGCTTCTTGATCCATCATAAATGCATGTTCCTGCATCATAGAAAATAAGTATTTGTAACCAATTCATAAAACATAACAGTTTGTAAGTAACTTACAACACTTAATTACCTCAGGTGTTATGTAATCTTGATTGCTTGTTGAAACCCCTAATATTGATTATTTTTTAAACTTTAGCAACAGAATTTGAATCCCCTCTCTTTGTCCCAGATTGACTAGTTGAACACCAACTTGGTGGTGCCTTTTATTTAGGTAAAACAGGATCTATTATGTACACTGGAATTTATTCAGCAAAGTGTTCTGGTGTCTCATTGGTATTGGATGCTTGTTTTGGTGCAGGTGTAGGTTGATATAAATTTGGTGGTTTTGGTTTTGCTGGATTTTTACAACTTTTCTCTTCCTCTTTCTTTTTTGCCCATCTCTCTTTGGTTGCCTTACTTATTTTACTAGGTTCATCAGTAGACACATTGTTTTTCTTCTTAACTTTACTACTCTGACCCTCAGTACTATCACAATCATTTTGAGTATCTTTTTTTCCTTTTTTACCAGCACATCTACCTTCACTTACATCCCTACCACAGAGCACCTGCAATTTATGGATGTCATTCTGCATGTACCAAAGTTGGTAACCATGTGTCACTTCATAATTTGCTGAACACCGCTTAAGTTGTGCTGGTGTCTCATACCTCATGCCTAAGAATGGTTTACATTGATCCCACAGGGTTTCAGGGTCAAAAGTAGGGTACTCAACTCCTTTTTTGTCTTATACTAACTAACTATAACCTCATGTTCAGGGTCATCAATCTCTATCATAAACTTACCATTCAAATTAGGGATTGGATCATCCATATGACCAATGAATTTACCCTTCCCAACCAGTTTATTCAACCAAGGATCATCAGTAGAAAATTTTAAAATTTCTACATTTGAGTCATCCTTTGTTTGAAAATCAGCTACCTCCTTAACATCACCTAGACTATCTTAGCTTTCAGTATAAGAGAATTGTGGGTCATCTACTTCATCAAACAAATTATCATTACGAAGCATTTCCATAACATTATAACCATTATGGCCAATATAAATGTCCATTTTAAATCATTCTCATAACCTGATTTAACAAACTCTTTTAAATCCTCATCTATTTTTAACTGTTTCAAACCTATATTAAGTTGGACACCAGATTTAACATAGAAATAGCTTACAGGTGCAACAATAACAAGTTTACAAATGATGTGACAGAACTCTGAGTATATAACACCTTCAAAGTCAATGTATTCAACTACATGATGGTCGCCTACCAGATAATGAAGGGGGTTGCTCATGAAACAACCATCGTGATGAAGGTTAATGGTGATATTAACCATCTTTTAAGGAATCTGCAAAATTAGGGTTTATTATAAAAATTAAGGCTTTTATAAATTAATGAAGTAGAGGACAATGTAAATTCTAAAAATGGTAAAATACAAAATGATAATCATGTACCATTAACCAATTGAAGCCAATTTAGCAATTACTTGATTACTAGAAAATTAGGGTTTGGGTAGTGTGTTTTTTAGTTACGGGAATGAAGTGAATTGGGATTGGTATTAGGGTATAAGTCATTTATTTTCCACCTCATATATAACACAT
Source organism: Tanacetum coccineum (assembly GCA_026074375.1). Taxonomy (NCBI): domain Eukaryota; kingdom Viridiplantae; phylum Streptophyta; class Magnoliopsida; order Asterales; family Asteraceae; genus Tanacetum; species Tanacetum coccineum. The sequence goes on along the minus strand of BQNB010058524.1, from coordinate 11,192 downwards.
CATCATATATTTATCTGCGTGCCTTTATAAAACTAAAAAAACCGGGTAACCGGCTATTACCGGTAACAATTTATAAGAATACCAGTTAAGGTACGTGTAATGAAAAAAAACTAACGTTGGGTAACGATAATGACAATTAAAAAGTATAGTATGTAGAATGAGTTATATTTGAAAGTACATAAAAAACCTCCTACATGGCAACATAATGTGAACGATAGTAAATGATAAATTTTTGATCAACTTTATTGTAACATCACTCAAGGATCTAATCTTATGTGTGACTGCTTCACCATAAGGTTATGTTAATCGGAAACTATACATTTTGCAGAAATAGTATTACTTGTACATACCCAAACCAATAACTAAAATCATAAGAACTTCCTTTTTTGAAGGGCAAATGGTCTAAAAAGCATCGTAGTTGTCACATTTTCCTTTTGTATGCATTCAACTTTTAATTTTTCTATAGAATTCAAACACGTTGCTAATCTTTCTATTGTAGCACTCTAACGGAAGTAATTTGACGTGGCACTTGATTTAGCCACTTTTTTCCGTTATCCTTTTTTGCCCATGTTATACCTTGCCCCTACACTTTATTATTTGACATTTTCTACCCTTTAACCCTTTTAAGTATTAACAACTTACACACTTTTTTATATAACCCTACACTTTATTTATCAACAATTTTCATCCTTTAATACTATAAATTTCATTGATTTTGCAAATGATAATAACAAAAGAAACTCCAGTGCCTGGATATTTCATTGATCATATATGTTTATGAATGACCATCAATTAGTGCCCTCATATGATGTACAAAATGGACTATTTTGTTGATGGTTCATTCATAAACTGTTAGCTTAGTAGTACCAACCTGGTACTAATGAGTTTTATCCAAATACAGACCCAACATATTGTTTTATTATTTACCAACCTATGCCCTCACATGTACAAAATTGGCATATTAAAAGTCAACTGTTCAAACATTACTCCGCATTCAAGGTAGTGTTTTAACTACTACCTTGTTTTTTCAACTTCCTTTGGAGGATTCTTGCACTTGGTCTCCTCAATGTTACTTGTTGGGGTTGTTCTTGTGGTTGCACTTGGTCCTGAGTTTGTTCTTGGGTTTGCTGCACTTTAGGCAAGTCTATCTCAGCTTGTTCTTGTGTCTGCTTCACTTGGTCTTCATCTTGTGTCTGCACTTGTTCATGTTGAGTCTGGTGTGGTTCATCTTGAGTCTGCTCTAGTTCATCTTGCAATCCAAACCATTTAGCAAATCCAGAAGTCCTCACCTTCTTCTTACCTTGTCTTTTTTTGTTCCAGCACTTGACACATGTTTCCTTTTTGACCTAGATGCACCTCCTCTAGACCTACCAACACCTCCTCTAAACCCACCAGCACCTCCTCTAGAAATACTAACACCACCTCTAGACCCACTAGCACCTCCTCTAGACCTAGATGCATCTCCTCTAGACCCAGATGCACCTCCTCTTGACCCACCAGCACCTCCTCTGCCTCTAGACCCACTAGCACCTACTCTAGACCCACCATCACCTTTATCCCTCACTGGACCTCTAAGAACAACATCAACATCCTCTAAATCACCAACTCATTGCTTCTTTCTAGGCCTACCTGGCTTCCATAAGACCCTATAAAAATGACATTTTATTAGAATATATATTATGGTTGGGCAAGTTTAAAATAGATATAATTGCTTACCTTATGTTGATCAGACATCAAAGTTAGTCCATTTCCTCTGCTGCTACCTAAGTCTTCTACCAACAACTCTAAAAACCAAGTCCAGTTGTTATGTTTTTAACATTTATCACTGCCCAAGCCACTGGGTAAATATGGTTATTTCCATCTCTTCTAATTGTAGTAAGTATTTCACCTTGATTAAGACTTTTGAGAAAACAACCATCTAAAGCAATTATTTTCTTACACCCTGCCTCCCATCCATCTGCCAGTCCAGCAAAACACACATAGAACCTATCAAAGTAAGTTTTGTCATCAGGATTAACAGTTACTCCCAACCATATAGTAGACCTAGGATTGGAATCTACAATTGCTTTTCCATAAGATCTCAGCATAGCATAGTGTTCACCAACTGTCTTTTCATACTCTGTCAATGCATATTTCTTAGTATTTGTACACTAATTGGGGTTGACCTTACACTTATACTTTTTAATCACTAAATCAACTATATCACACAACCTAATATCTGGGTTAGGCCTAATCTTATCACTAAAGATTTTTGCAATCCACTTATAGTTGAACAATAAGCCATAGTTGAAATTCCTAACACATGTATGCTCATCAATACTAGCACTAGGATACCTACTTCGCTTTCTTTGTCTACCTTTCTTAGTATCGGACAACATAGGTGGTCTTTGTCCACACTTTGCTACCACCCTAGCTTCACAACTCCTCTCATACCACAAAGAGAAACCATTTGCCAGAGCATAGTAGGTTAGGCACTCTTTGAACTGGGCAACACTTACATACTTTTCACCAAATTGCAATAGAAACATAAATATGTGTTAATATACACCATTTATAAACAGAAAAAAGCAAAAAAAAAAACTTCATATGCTTTTACCTTTGGTTTCCTTAGTCTCCAGTGTGTAGTTTCATCATACATTAGATACCTCTTCACATGTTTTTCAACAGATATGAAAGGATCTTTAGTTATTCCATCCTTATCGTCAGTCTTAAGACTTTTCAAAAGCTCATTTATGTAAATATCATGTTCCTCAAAAGTCTCACCTCTAACGTTATCCGCATGCATATTATTTTCATCATTGGTCATTTATTTTTGAAAATGGGTTATCTTTTACTTTAGCCTTTGCCTCTCTATTAGCTTTCATCCTATTTTTAAGTTCAATCAATTCTTCTTCACAAGGACTAAGATAGTCAACTGACTTATCTGACTGATAGTCACTATCATCATCATAGTCTTACTCTCACTCAGGGTCACTTTTAACTGTAATTCTTTTAGCTTCAACAACCTTTGTTTCATCTTGACTAACCTTCTCTTTACCCTTGTCTATAGTATTAGTCCTAGCTTCAACACCCTCTATTGCATCTTTGCCCTTGTTTTTAGTACTAGTCATAGTTGATCAACACCTTGTTTGTTCAAAATATAGCCTCTAATCCCCCCGCATTCAACCATCTCATCCATCGGAAAAGTCATTGCAATGACCTCTTTTTAGGTGACATTTTGTTTAAAAACACAAGCATCCATCTCATTTGTAATAGCTTGACTTAAATACTCTGAAAGATCCATATCTAAGTGATCAAGATAAAGATTAAGCCTGTCAAATGTCTCTTCAACATCAAACATGTAAGATAACGACCTATCATCACTAACCCAACTATAGCCCATCGCAAGTCATGTTTGTACTGGTTATACCAACCTAGAAAGTATTGCCTGCCAGACTTTTCTTCTAAAACTTCAGCAACCATAGTTTCATAAGGCATCCTTCTAACAATCATTTCAAGGATGACACCATTAACATAAGCTAAAGGTAAATGGAAAAAGTAACCATCATTATAAACATCAAAACAATGCAGGTCGGTCCCAGGGATCATTCTGATAGATTATTGAATAAAAAAATTAGGGTTCTTCAAAAATTAAGTTAGGAAAAACTAACCACCAACATATTAAAAAAAGAAAAAGTAAAAAATTGTGACATACCTTATGACATAAATTAGGGTTCTTGTAGTATCTGTGAATTATGTAATTGTGTGAACTAATGATTGTTTGAATTAGGGTTCATGTTTAATTAGGGAAGAAGTGGTTTTTGTGATTGTGAATTAGGATCATGTTTTAAGAAGTGTTTTAGGAAGTGATATGAACCCTCAAACCTGGTACTTTGTTTATTGACAAAACGGACCTCCCAAAGTGTAAAACGGAAAATTTATAAAGGATAACGGGAAAAAGTGGCTAAATCAAGTGTCACGTCAAATTACTTCCGTTGGAGTGCTACAATAGGAAGATTAGCAAAGTGTTTGAATTTTATAGAAAAATTAAAAGTTGAATGCATACAAAAGGAAAACGTGACAACTTCGATACTTTTTTAGACCATTTGCCCTTTTTTGAATGCCATGCTAATTATTTCACACTATACACATCACAAATCTATAACTCAAAACCATTTTATTAGGGAGTATTTTCACACACATGGGTACTGCTCGGCTACAAGCCCTTTGGTTAAAAATTATAAGAGCATCTCCAATGGTAAAAATAAGTAATAACTTTTTACAATTTTAAAAAGCTTTTTGAGTGTTTTTTCCCATTGCATTAACAACTTTTTGAATAGCTTTTTACAATGATTTGTTAAACAACAAGTCATTTGTAAAAGCAATAGTCATTGGAGGTGTTTTGCATTTAATGCATTAAATGCAAAAAGCTATCAAAAGCTTTTTGCATTGGAGATGTTTTAATTATAAAGACTTTTAACGAATTAGAAAGTGAAATTAATAATACTCGTGTACCTTCGTATAGTAGAAATATGATTGGTCTAGCAATTCAAGGCTTTCGACACACATATCCATGTCAACTCAGAAAAAAGTACTTGAAAAAACCAGAAGTCTTGAAGACATCCCAGGGTTATATGATTTCAAATCATTATCGAAACTAAGGCTAAACGTAGTGGTGACCGCAGAGGACATCGTCACGTCAGCGCCAACTCAGCTTTCTCTCTCCTAGACCACACAGTGACCAAACACCCGTAGTGGTGATCGCACAGACGACCGAACAATTTTTTTTTTAAAACATTATATTAATAATGAAACATTACAAATTAAAATACGGAAATAAAAATACACGGAAGAAAAGACGGAAAAAAAATTACGAAAGATAAAAAATTACAGTAAATTAGTGTGCATTTGTTCGATGCCAAATGTGTTCCACTAGATCGGCTTTAAGACTAAGATGAGTTTCTTCGTCGTGTATTTCTCTGATAACTCGAAGCCTATCTTGTGTTGATCTTACTGGATCATCTTCACGATGTTTTTCTTCTGGATAATATTTGCCAGAGATCGCATTTTTTTTATTTTGGCCAATCATATTATGTAATATGATCCAAGTGTACATCAAATGCGTAATCCTTAGGAGTTCTTACGATATCCCATTTTTTCTTTAGCACTCCAAACGCTCATTCCACATCTTTTTTTGCTGCTTCATGCGCTTGCTTATATCTTATTCGCTTCACATCATTTGACCCTGGCTACGAAATAGACTTCATAAGCACAACTCATTCTGGATATATCCCGTCAGTAAGATAATATCCCCATTTATAAGTCACGTCGTTAGCCACGAATGAAACCTCTGGTGCTTTTCCTACTTTAAGATCATTTAAAACAGGGGATTGACGTAAAACGTTAACGTCACTGTTTGACCTTGCAACACCAAAGAAGGCGTGCCAAATCCATAAATCTTGTGAGGCAACCGCTTCTAACAAAATGAATGGCTCTGACCCGGAATCACCCTTACTGAATTGAGCACGATATGCTTGTGGACATTGAGCCCACGGCCATTTTGTACAGTCTATGCTGCCTATCATACCAGGAAACCCATGTTTGTTCTCGTGAAAAGCGTAGAGTTTTTCGACGTCAGTTTGCGTAGGCCTTCGCAAATACTCCTCGCCATATAACTCTATAACCCCGTTACAGAAATGCATCAAACAATCACGAGAAGTTTTTTCACCGATTTGTAAATATTCGTCTAGAGAATCTGGAACAGCAGCGTATGCTAGTTGGCGAATCGCGGAGGTACACTTCACTAAAGCAGAGATGCCAGCTTTTCCAACAGCATCACACCCTTCTTGAAAATAAGGGCAGTTAGCAGACAAATCTCGAACAATGCGGGTGAACAGCGATCGGTTCATTCGGAATCGTTTACGAAATAAATAGGCGTTGTAAAATGGTTTTTTAGCAAAGTAAGCTAGCACTAGACGGTCATGAGCACCGTAACGATCTCTAGGCATATAGCTTCGTTGGTATTTTTGGATTGTAGGAGTAGATGCTTGAATAACCAAAACAGCGTCTATTAAAAAACCGGAGAGTAAACTATTCACTTCCGTTTCATTATCTGTATCATCGAAAAATAAACACTCGGAATTAATTTGTGACATAATGTTTGTAGTGTGTGTTTTTGAGAAAAAGTGTATATGTGTGTGAAAATAGGAAATAAATGTTGGGTTTTATAGAAAATAAAGGGGTTAAATTTTTTATTTTTTTATATCAAACGGCTAGTAAAGTAAAAATGGGTATGATTTTGTTTGATTTACTCGATCTTCTGCACGACCGAAAGATTGCAAAGGTTGGGGGGAGGGGAGACGCGTCTGTTTTGGTCTTCGTAGTGGGAGGGAACGCGTCTGTTAAGTGTCACATGGGACGACCGACCGAGGTAGACCGTCCCATTACATTCAGTCTAAAACCTCTCATACTTTTTAAAAAAAAAAAGCAAGACCTCTCATACTGAACACCTTAGTCCAAGATGTAACATCGTCATACTCTCGCATGACCCAAACACAACTAACATCACAATCATCACTATCACAAGAATTAGGGGTGAGCAAAAGAAACCGGAAAAACCGAAAAAACCAAACCGAAAAAACCGACCGAAACTAGAAACCGATGGTTCGGTTTTTAATTTTTTAAAAATCGAAAAATTTTGGTTTGGTTTTGGTTTTTGTCCAAAAACCGAACCGTAAAAACCGAACCGAACCGAACCAAACTAATTTTATAATAATATATAATTAGTGGGATATTCAATGCTGAACCACTTTTTTGTACAGAACTTACAAAACCAAATATAAACCGTTAGATGATTTAATCAATGGATAATATGACTTGTGGCAATATTGTAAATAGATATAAGTCTAATATTTATTGTAAATAGGTAAAAGGGCAATAAAGGAATTTCCTTTTACACTTCATAACTGCCCATGATCAGATCAAAAAATAAGTTCCTCAATCTCTCCCGAATCTCATTCTCATGGCAATTGACTATCCCATTTTAAAAAAAAACTAGTAACTTGATAAGGCTCTATATCTTAATGTCGATAATTTTTTCTTAATTTCTTAAATTAAACCTCTCGAAACGTAATCTTGATCTTATGACGTTTAAGCTAAATTTTGTTAATGATAAAACTCATACAACTTGTGTTCTTCGTGTGTTTTATAAACGTGTGTGGGAATGAATACACAACTTGGTTGGGAACATTAGTTTCACCTGGATATCGCTAGGCTAAAGGTCCATTAGTCGTGAGTCATTTACCGTAATTAAAAAAATGCTGTCATAATGCATACATCACCATTGGTTAGGATTGTTTTGTGCTTGTAGGATATAATAATTCGAATGGTAATTACATACGTAGTTCAAAGTAAAGCTTTAAATGTTTGATAAATTAGTTGTTAACTGTTATTATAAGGTGTAAAATGACATATAAGGACATATTTTTAATTGTAAACAAATGTAACACATAAAAATAATAAACTCATTATATTAATAATAATCGTACTGATTTAAGACAACATGCTTATAATAGACATTGACGACATGCATTTCATATTGACGTAACAATATTATTTCGGATACATTTATTTAAGAATAACGAATGACAATAAAGGACATACACAAACTTGTGACATTCACGAGCGCATAATCGAACGTTACGAACGCATATATATGAACGATAACTTTATTCATTTATTTAAAAATAGAGACACTTTTAGTAATTATAAATATACACATTCACCGACTAAAACGAAGTCGTTTTGACTTCGGGCCTAAATTGCTACAGAAATAGGCTCCAATTTTGGGCCAGCCCGATTTTGGTTTTTTTTTTTTTAATTATTTTGTTTTTGTTTTTTTTTTTAAATTTGTATGCACAAAGTAGGAGGAAAAAAAAATATTACAAAAGTTCCGATCGTTTTATTAAGATGATAAAAAATACCCGCGCGAAAAAACATCTTCGATACTAATTTTTAAAATAATCGATCATGGTCACAAACGTAAAACTCATTATATATAAAAAATCATTTATAGCAACAAAAAAACAACACTTTAAACATGAGGCCAACACATTAAGCATATAAAAATATTATTACTAAAAATATATAATATTTGTCGACAAACTAAGCCTAAAATTTGCATTAAAATGTGACCCAAAATCTGGCCAAAGTAAAAAAAAAAAAAAACTAGCCAAAAGTATGCTGAAATTTGGTCCCAAAGTTAAAAAAAAATACACAACTGTCCTCAACTTTTAATATTTTCGTTTTCTTACACAAAAAATCCGTAAAAAAATTAACAAAAAAAAAAACACGTCCAAGTTTTTATTGTTCACAACTTTTTTACATTCATCGGCAAAAAAAAATATCGAACCGGCAAAAAAAGAAAATATTTGTGAAAAAATTGAATCCGTCCCACTCGCAAAAAAAAAATTCCCGAATCGTACAAAAAAAGGAAATATCCGGGAAAAAATTAGCCAAAAAAAAAACCCAAAAATAGCCTAAAATCTGGCCCAAAGTAAAAAAAAAATACAAAACGGACCCTCACCTTTTAACTATTTATGATTTTCTTACACAAAAATTCCCGTAAAAAAATTTACAAAACCGTCCCAAAAAAAGAAAATATTCGGGAAAAAATTAGCCCGTCCCAACGCAAAATTTTTTTCCCATCATACAAAAAAAGAAAATATTAAAAATTAGCCCCGCCATAACGCATCGCCCAAAAAAAACCCCCGAAACGTAAAAAAAAATTTATTCGGGAAAAAATTAGCCCCGCCGCAACGCGCGGGTTCTTTTGCTTGTTAACAACATTTATAGCTTTCAAATAGACGTTCTAACTTTATTGATATTATGAAAACTTGTGGACATCATGAAAAAATAGATTAATGGTTTATAACAACTACATACATTTATGTATTTTGATGGAGCATTTGAGTCAGGTCGATAAATATAAAGGCAAACTGGGATATGAACACGACATAGCATACATGGTTTTTTAATAAATTACTAGAGGGCACAAAGGTAATTTAATATGTTAACAGCTCTAAAGAAATATAAAACGCTGCATTGAAGAACGTTTTGTTTTGAAGCTTTTTGTTAAATATAAAAGCTTGTAGCTAGTGTCACCAAACAAGACTTTTTTTATAGTTGGAGCTTTATTTTGAAATTAAAAAGCTTATAGCTCCATAAAAGCTCCAAAAAATACCCTACCAAACAGGGTCATTATAATTACAACCACAGCTACGTTACAAAACGTTTATATATATATAGTTATTGCTTACAGCTATTTTTGCCAAACATACCCATGTTGATGAAAAGGTTCTTCTTGACGGCTTAATTTAGGTTTAAATTCATTACGGAGTATACTGTTTTGGTATGTGGGTCAGGCCCGTTACATATTTATTATCAGTATTCATGCAACTCTTTGTGGTCCGGTATTAATCCTAGCTAATTTTTACATATATCTTTCATACTTTACACGGTACGACTAGGATCACGCAAAAATAAGAACCAATGGCTTGGAGCCATGACAGTCCAAGTAGTGTTATAGACATAAGCCATCACCATGGGCACACCAAAAAGCTAACGTGACAGTAGGTTTTGCTACAACACAATAACACATATCGATAACTCACAACGCCACCCGGTCCTATTATATATGCTTTTGCTCGTTTACAGTATAAAAGTAATACCTAGCCATAAAAGTTAAAACATTCATGTTTGTTGTGCTAGCAGAAAAACTTTACGATTCGGGGATTAGAAAAACTGTAGAGCAGGTGTCTCAGAGATCCAAATGAGATCCGAACATGAGACCATTTGTTGGGACTTGGGACTCCTGAACCTTGTCACTAGGGTGCCCTTTCGGGTTCTGGTACTAAAGTTTAAATCGTTTGAAAATTTATTCAAGCTGTATAAAAAATAGTTGACCACGGCAAAAGACCTAAGCAAGAACAACAACAATATCACCAGAAACACGAGTTTCTCTTTATAGCAAGAAAAACGCAAACCCAAATATAGATTCAAGAAAATCTAAATACAGTTGTACCCATATTACATAAACCTGGCTACAAGTTGATAAAAGGATGACACTAAAGAAGCTCGGCATAAAAAGTCCTTGAAAATAAATTACATATTAATACAAACTTCTCATTTCATAGGAACCTAACTTGTAACTGCAGCCTCGTTTTATCATTCTCTAGGAGTCAAGAGCTAATTACTGATCCTTATCATATACATGATCCGAAAAAATAAGGATCAACAACAAACTCTCCATCCATTGACACCGTTGGATCCTGCTCCTGCAAAAAAATGGAGTCATTCCTTTATGAAGTCATTTTGTTATGAGAACTCGGGAAAAACAATGAAAGTATAATTTAATGGGCAAAACTATTACTCTATTAGACAGTCTATCAGCACATTGTGTTTTGGTACAGCGAAACAACTTATGCTAATCAGTCTATTTAAGCTGTTTTTTTACCAGCTTATTTGGAATAACTTATGTTTATTTTTATTTAAAGGTGAAAAGCAAATCATAAGTTGTGTGAATAAACTTTCCCAAACACGCCACTTAGTTTTCAAACTACAAAAAAAGTTGGATATAAAACCAAATGACTGCTTTAATATCCTATGATTTTAGGTGGAAATTATTACTACGGTCAACAAAATGATCCTAGCATATACTACAATGAAAAAAAGATCATACCCGTTTCATCATTCCATTCATAAGATCATCCAAAGAACCATAACCGTTGCTTGCAACATAACCACTTGGTAACTTATTCTGGTCCAGCGAATAGCCTTCGCCTTGTCCCATTTGTCCCATTTTCAGTTCAGTAGTTGACCTTCCAGTCTCTCGGTTCCGCTGCATATGCAATGCATTATTGCCATTCGGTCTATTGTAGACCCCACAAATTTGGTCGTTCGATTGACTCACAGGTCCACCCAATCCAACAACATTGGATGGTGGTGCTGCAGCCGCCAATGTGCTAAAAGCATTATCTGAATACTGACTATACATTTGCTTACCATATTGTCCATGCCTTTGGCTTTGACCTTGACCTTCAATAGGTACCGAGGCCGTGCTAGTAATATTAGAACCAAATCCGTTAATTGTGTTACTTGAAGCAGTGTAACCATATTTTAGGCTGCTATCAGGCGGTAATTGGTCATGGAAATTA